>DWNY01003385.1:0-10014 GCA_018250635.1 Telegonus apastus
TCATTTCTAACAATTTTCCAATTATCTATAAATTCACACAAACGATTTTATTTATGTTCAGCTAGATGTTAGAATTAATAACAACATTTACATAATAACTAATAACAAATATTATGGCAATATGATATTAAATTCATTAAACTTCTGATTTCGACAATGTTTAATAAGCGCTTTAGGTACTAGGGTAACGTAGGGGCTTTTATTGTTCAAATCGTAATTTTAAATTAAAAGAAACCGAGATTTTTCATTTTTACTAGTATGTACCTACTAAAATGTCCTCTAGGTTTCAATCGTGTTTTATTGAGATTTTTTTTTATCTGCATTACCGCGTATGCGCTATAATATATGTATGTCGAACATGATTCTTTCTGAGATATTCCTTCAATAACATGAAGCTTTCAAAAAATAAGTAAATAGAGGTTTTCCTCAAATTCAGTTATTCCTGATTTCTTTTCCGTAAAAAATTTCCAGAGACAGTCTGTTTAGATTAGAAAAATTATTGAACTTTCCTTACGGGAATCCAATGACACACGTTTTTATGTTTATTGTGTTATATCTACTCCTGTCATAAACACCGTTGCATGTTAGGTAGATACTCATATAATCGTTTCTGTTTTGTCGCCATAATTGGGTGTTACTTATCGGATTGTATTTTCTGTTTGCGTGTGAATATTATATTCGTTGTTGCTTTAAAATCGTAGTTATATCACGTACATTCTAAATTATTTCTATAAAAATGAGACATAAACCACAATCTATCTGTATTATATAGTAAAAAACTATGTTTGCCGGTACAGCTAGCATATAATAAATTGTAACTTGTGCTCGTTGTCTGTGTTTTTAACTATAGTTGGTACCAAAACCACTGAATGGAATTCAAAGAAATGCAGCTGTATTCATAGTACATACCTTAACTTGACATTTTTGGCTTTATTTATTAAAATTGATCTCTAGCTCTATCAAGATATTACAATTAAAAATCAGAAGTAATTATTTTTAGTAGGGGACTAGATGGCGTTATTGTATATCACTGACTCACGGACACATATCTATAACCAAATGATAGAACAACGTTCGCCTGGTCAACTAGTAAGTAATATGTATGTATATTTTTTTTCAAACATATTTTATGATTTTTTTACTAGGTAATTAAACTTTTATTATGCGTACGGCTAATTCACCAATTTTAAAGAGTTCATATTTTCATATATTAATTCATAGAATTGAGTATAAATACGTGAAGAGCCTTCACATACGTTAAATATTACTTATATTAATTTGGAGAAATAATTTACTTACGTTATCGGCGATGGAAGTCATCGCGATAATTCATTTGTATTTGAGTATTCATCATTTACGTTATAATATTACGTCAGCTGAAATATCCCCCTGATATAATCAAAAGAAATATTTCTGGGAAACTCATACTGTTCATCCAAACAATTCGCTTTCTATAAAAACATTTTCATAAAATACGTATCATATAAAGGTATTCAATATTATACGTGGGTCACAATTAACTGAGAGGTATTCACGAGATATTTGGAAACTTTACTGATATGTGCCTTAATTTTATAACCATTTTAAAAGTGTAATTTCACAGCTTCACTGGTCGTTCATCCTTAGCTCCCATTCGTAGGTACAATCTTTAACATACATCCCACATATAAAACAGTTTTCTTAAAACTATTTCCCTAAGTACTGAGTTAATTTAAGCTATGAAATTTAAGATCGTCTATCGGAGGATTTTACTAGATAGATTGGATACCTTGTATATTTCTGATGAAATTGTACCCAAAATCTTGACAATAAGTACTTCTACTAGAGAATCGGGTAACTATATCGACTTTGCCTATATATATTTAGATAGAAACGTAACGTTGAAGCTGTCAAAAAATCATTAACATTACGAATAGAAACAATATTAGGGAGGCCCATGTGTAATATCATTCAATTAGCACTGTCAAGCGTAACTTGAAGAACTTCCATTCGCCCTTCCCTGGGGTTTCACGGTTCTCACGCATAAATATATTTCTAGTTACCTATTATGAAACTAATGAGAGTATTTGGTCAAGGTTTCTGTCTGAATTAGAGGTAAAATATAGAAATAACAATATGAAGGTATTTTCATATATTACATGTTTTCATTAATCTTTCAATTGAACTAAATTCTATATCAATTAAAGTCGCTGCAAAAATTATTTAACATTATTTTATGGGTTACAAATGCACCAAGTAAATTATTTTAAGAAGTAAAACTAATTTAAGTGGTATTTAAATGTCCTTAAATCCTAAAGTCTTAATGTCCTTAAGTGGTGCGTAAATGTTAATTGTTCCTACTCACTTACTACTTTACTACTTCCTACGTGTGACGACATTGTTTCTCCTGATATCCGCCGTATAATTTTACAATGTAACACAAGAGTGTAATTAATAAGGTTATATAAAGAACAACATAAGACTAAGAAAGTTTTCTAGTCCCTCAGATTACGTAGTAGTCTAGTAGCCTACATCAATAGACTAGATCGCGGGGTGTTGCCATACTCTGGACTAATTATGCCGTCACTTCCCCTTCAAAACTGTAAATGACGACGCATTCATCTGCTGTAGAGAACGCTACTTTATACTACGCAGGTTCTATGGCCTAGTATAAGACTTAAGAATAACATACGTGTATGGCTATATTTATTAAATAAATACATGAATAAACGTGTGAAATTCTTAGCTCTAGATTAATATTTATAGTATGACTGCCACAGACATACATAAATACAGAAAATACATTACACCCAGTCTAATGGTTTATGTTTTGGTATGAAGGTGGATACTTCTATATTTACCTACTTTGTAATCTAATCTGGAACGAACAAACAGATTGGCTGATTCGTATGGTGACCGTTCATCTTATTCTGTTTAGGATTCCATAATCAAAGGGTAACAACGAACCTATTACTAACTCTATCACATCTTCTATCTCATGAAGCGCAATATACACTTCACAGAGTGTCAAGGTATTACTATGATCGCTTTAACAAAATAAATACTGAAATAAGAAGTTATAAATACAGGGGTACCGTTATTTATAAATTTTTCGGGTTAGTGACAATTATTCATATATGTCCTTGGGCGGCAGTGACCACGCATAAAAAATCCACAATGCCTTCTATCTTACTTCTACCTATAGCTACTATTAAAATACTAAAATTAAACGTAAATAACTATTTGATACGGTACCATCCGTTTGCAATTTCGTCTCGCATTTAGCCAATTATTATTATAAAAGTCGTATTCCTATTGGAAGTAGATAGATACAGAATACATATTTTTGTACTATAATAAATGAATATCTGCGTGGCATGCCATGTTGAACATTGAGTAAAACGGATCTACATCCATATTCACATTTGAGCTTGAGAAAATAAGTTTACCTGTAAACAAATTTGCTGCTTGGTTCAATGCTCTTAAATAACATGTATGTAAAAGAGACATAAATATTGTCTCTTCGCATGGGATTTTTGCCGGGTTGTTTTTGTAAAATCTTTCGTAATAGAGTGAATATTAAAAACATCTGAATTCATACGTGGACCAGGCAGAACAGTAATTTATAAATTATCTATCGTGTTATATTTGCCATTTTGTGATACTTGATATTCTTAGAATAGCGTATATTAATTGGTACGAAGATCGGAAAGCACGATTAAAATACCATGAAAAGCTAATTAAAATTTCAGTAAAAAATGCAAATGTAAATAGCTATACGTGCGTCATACGTATGTATATGATAATATTAGTATTAATATCTCGTTGATAAATATTTAACGGTTACAGAACCTTTTGTGGATCAACTCCGATGGCACAACTGCACATATTCTGACAAATAACAGCAGTCGCAGTAAGCGTTGCTGTTTTTAAAGGTCGGGTAAGGGAGACATACAATTACCCTTATCCGAAGCTTTCTAACTCAATCCTTAGCAACACACCTATTGCCAACCTTATGTAGGCCTCTAAAATTATTTAGGATTGATTATACATACGTATACGGATGTGGCCCCTTACCATCAGGTAGCCGTGCTGTCTATTAGATTGCTATTTGTTTAAATAAAAGAAAACGAAAATAATAGTTAATATAGATTCTCAATCGCCAAAGGAGTGATTTCGTTTATGTTAAAAATCTATAACTCTTACTTTGCATTAAGCTTTCTACATAAATATGGTTATTTCATTTTTATGGGACTGCTTATGAAAATTAAATAGCTAAGTGGTCACTGCCGGCCATGAATTGGAATAATCAGCGCCAAAGATTGAACTCCTAAGTCGATTTTGAAATAGGAAGCGTTCTACCATCTAATAACCTTTATTAGATGTATGAAATTATTCTTTACGGGACTGAAGTTCACTATTTTGCAACTTATCGATTGAAATGTATTTGTATGTGGCAGTCTGCTCGTAAAGGTTATTTTTATATTCGATTAATACGTCAACATGCAGTGCAGTTACGTCAATGTTATTGCATTCCTTCTTTTGCATTCAACAATAAACGCGAATTATTTACACAGTGTATTCGCAATTTCAACAGAAAATACAATTTTTAAAAACTTAGTTATAAAATCAGGATGAAACATGTACCACGCGAGCACTCCAGTTAATTCCGTTGGATAATACTCGGTTCATTAAACGAACCCTGGATTATCAACTTGGAATTGCACGACTGAGCAATACGAATATTATGATGTTAAAAGCAATGAAAACTCCGTTAACCCTCCTGTATTTCACTTCCCATAAAAACTTGGGATTTCGTGAAATATATTGGGAAAAAAAGGTCTACACGGTACATCATTAAAGGTAAATTGCTCTGCTTTATATCCGTTGAAATGTAAAGCGTTGAAAATGTTTGAATACCATGCTCGAGTTGAGTTGAATCTTCTGCAATGTCGACGCTGTTTTCTCTGGCGAGTGATATTTTTGTATGACTACTTTTCAACATCCGTTCTCGTCAGTGAACGACATTGGCTGTTTTGTTTTCAAGGTCCCGCAGTTGGTAAGCGCATTCTATCAATTTGTATATGAAAAGATATAATAGTAATGATTTTTTATTATTTGATTGATTCCATTCCATTTGTAATAATGTGTTATTGTAGTCTATTTAATTTCATTCTTCGACTCAATAGTTTATGTATATACGGGTATACGGGTATACGTATACGGTATATACGGGTTTAAAGATCAAGTTTTTAAATTATATTAATACTAGTTGGGCGACCGAGCTTCGCTCGTTTGATAGTATTGAATAAAAATGTAAAGCAGCGTCACCTGTTTTTGAATAGCTTATTACTTATTTTCCGTCAAGTAATTAAGGCTGTAGAGTGTGCCAGAGATATGGACATACATTATATTCATACTCTCGAAAACTTTACTCTCCTTGAACTCGAAAACTTGTCACCATTTTAGAAAAAAGTCTTTTTGGAACTAGGTTACAATTGCGATTCTTGAAAGTATTGATTGATGTGGGTTTATTGCAATTTTGAATATCCAAGAGGATTCTTTAATTTTGCTCCCGCATTGCATCGTGTGATTATTGTCTGGTAAATTACCTACCCAAATAATGAAATAAACATAGCCTGCCCGATCTCTTCAAATAACGAGATTATGCAAAGGCAGTCCATGTAAATGGGTAAATATTTATTGAGCAAAAGCCGATTACGATCGGAAAGTCTATAGCTGTGAATCATGGTAATGAGTCTGTAGCTATTGACGTGAAACTTAAAAAATAGGTGAGTGTATACTTACAAGGTTTCCTAGAGCTAACGGGTATAATGTTACTGTGAAAGTATGACTTGGTTGCAAGCGAATGCCTCTCGTGTGTATACATTTAAAATGAAACGAAATTTTTTTTGAATCGACCTAGGTAGCAATTACAAATTATTCAGTAACAATACCTTTTATTTAATTGTACCGGATCGAAATACAATTTTTTGTTGAACATCAGTGCCCTGCTCATCAAACGTTACAAGCTTTAGCCATTGTTTATGTTTAAATTATCATAAGACAAGAAATAATGCTGTGAAGCTTTAAATATGTCGTCACCCATTACTGTCCCAATGCTGGGCACGGGTCTCCTCTTGGGATGAGAGGACTTTTAGGCCACAGTCCACTGCGCTGGTCAAGTGCGACTTGGTAGACTTAACATACCTTTGAGATATTTTTTTTCTTTTATTTTTGAGTATAAAACCTTTTAATATATCTACATGCTTTGTCTTAATGATTAAAGAATAAGAAATACGTTTGTATGGTTACTAATGAAATAGAAATTTACAATACACGTGCTTAATGCCATTTGGAGTAATGTTTTGCTTGTAATTCTAAATATTCGCGTATAAAGGAGTAATAAAGTCATGTGTATTGCTAGAGCTGCAGGTAAAATCTAGAATACAGTCGCAAGGAATTGCATTACAAGCGTATAACATTTTCTGTATGACCACGAAACTCTGTCTTAAGGCGCGTATAAGCGCACATAAACTAACCAACAGTAGCAACTCTATATTACATTTTGACTTATACAAGTATAAGTTAGTTAGTTATAATAATGTATAAGTCCGGCTATGGAAAAAAAGCAAAAGAGACGATAATGTTAATAATCTATTATATATTTTTTTTCTCTATAACCTGACCTATTCAAACCACGATTATTTTTTTGTATCTCTAGTAAACTACAAAAAACTACTTTTTTACGTTTCATAAGAAGGTGGTAGAACTATTTACGGTTCGACTCGCGTTTGGCGGCTCTATTGGCACACATACTTCTGTCTAATAACTGTAGTGTTAAGCAATGCTATGTTCTGGTTTGAATGGTGTGATATCAGACATATAGGTAGGTGCTTATCCAAGACGTTCCATCTTAGGCCTCAGGGGTAGCAACGCATCTATTGCCCACTTCAGGTAAAATTTTTGGTCTTATATAGAATTGATAACAAATGTCCATGGGCGGCAATGGTCATTCTCCATCAGGTGGAATGCATTCCACTCCAGTCCATGTAGTAGGCATTTGCTACTTCCTTAATATAAAAAATATATATCTTTGGCATAAAGAGTGCGGAACCCTTAAGTGAATCATTAAGATACAATTTGAAAGAGATCAAGATCATGGGATTGCTATGTATGCTATAGATAAGCTTCGATTGATTAATAAGATATTCGGATTCGGTTAAATATACAGCTTTAACTTGGCAATATTTTTGTTATTTTATTTAGCTATGGTGCTAACAAAGCTAACAATAAAAATATTTCGTTAAAATAACTAGAAAAACATGTCTTTTTAACGCACTTATCCATTATAATGCGACATTTTAAAGTAGATTAAGATTGTTTTCCAAAATTTGACAACATTGTTTGTTGGTTAGAATTTAAGATAATATAAAGCTTGGGAAAAAACTCATGACAATACAGAACACGGAGCCCTGGAGCGAACATAACATAAACTAATACTCGTAAATTAACGACGAATAGAATTTATTTCTTAAGATACATTTAGTAAAAAGTTGTTATTTTGATATTACAAACAGACAATTTTATTTATTTGTACAGATAAAGAGACAAACTAAATTATTGATTAAAATTGATCACCGAAAAGCTGTTTACATTCATTTCATCGTCATTCACTGTGGAATAAGTTTTATTACGCTTTAAATTAGGAAAAACGTATGTAGATATATTTAAATATAATTTTCCGGGAATACAGCAAAACTCGTACTCCCAGGACATTCTAAGTCGCACGCTGTGCGGTGTAAAGCCGTATAACGTCGTGTAAACTCAACTTATAACCTTATATGTAACAAAGGATGACGGACGTTTTATACTTTGTCTCTATTTGCAAATGTATGTTTACAGTATTAAAGTTACAATTGTTGTACAGATTCACGTAAAATGAGAACAAACCTGGACATAAAATAGGTAGTTTAACAAAATAGATACAATCAGAAAGGTAGAACGTGTACGGTTCAGTATGTATTTGGATACCAGGAGGTTTGTATGGACTGAAGTAGCTCCAACTTCACAGGCTCCATTAGCTGAAATTGTTATTGAATACGAATGTTTTTTTTCAAATGCTGTGGAGTCTCTTTCCCCGCTTCTTGTACTTAACGAACAACAACATATTGGTTTTTATATCTAAGAAGATAATTACAACAGTAATAGTCTTAGTACATATCTAATTATATTTCAATCGTTAAGCTTAATATTTGAATAACGTATTGAAATAGTTTTATGGCAGGTCGACTGCAAGCCCGTTTGTTATTTAACAATTACCATGAATTAGTGCCAAGTACAACCTTACTCAGAAAGTTTGTTCGAGTTTACCTCAATTATGAGCAATTTATCTTCCTTAAACACCAATTACAAAGCCAATGAAGACTAAAGTTACAATAAAAATAAAGTTTTTGTACCTACCTATAAATTATCTAATTTTAAAATTAACTTAGTTGAGTATATCTCATAAACGTCTAATAACATACGATTAGGATTCTTAGACTAATATTATTGCGAAAAGGATACATGATTTATATGTAACGAGAATCTACTCACGATACGTGTTTTTAATTTATTTATTGACGATATTTCGATTTGCGACTCCGTTGAATAGATTGATTGAAGAATTGTCCACGTTTAAATAGTATTTTACTACTATTTATAGATACGTGTAAGTACGTATTAAATCAAAGTATTGTCACAAAATATCGGTATGTAAAACTTAATAAAAACATATTTTAATCCTATATTACCGTAAATGATAATATAATACGAAGAAAACAGTACGTCAGAATTAATTTAATTGCAAGCGCGAGCTGCGTTATCCGACGGTTGCGGTATCATGTTTTATTATGTATTAAAATGTCAATCTTTTACTCATTTAACTGTAAGCGACACTCCAATAATATTCATATCATACAGATAATTTATTTTCGTGACGCAATACACAGATTTTGTTTCTGCAATTTATTAACATGTTCATATGAAATCGTCAGTAAGGTCTCGGGTATATTCCACTTTGATTTTTAGGAATAGGAACTAAGGTGATTAAAAAAATAAAGCAAATAAGGCCGTAAAAGAAGATTATAACTTATGTTAAAATTAAACCCTTAACAAAAATAACGTGATAATTATAATAAGCAACTGTAAAGATGTTTAAAATTTACAGCAAGCAATTTTGTTACTTATATTCTTTTACAACTGCGTTTATGTTGTTATCCTTAATTGCTGTTGTTTGTTGTAAGCTGACAATCATTAAATCATTTATCTATAAACGGGACTCATATCAAATAGTGTCAAGTGTATCATTTGGGGCGGTCGAAGGGAACAATAGGTGGTAATCAATAAGAGCCGCCGGCGGGCCATTGTGTCTCTAATGTGTGGGAATTAGCTATTTGCTTCGTGACGAAGACAAATTGTATACCCACCTCGATTAATTACACAGCTTAACCACGTTATCGATATATAAATACACGTGGCCGCTGGAGATAATCGACGTCTCTGCGGATCTTGAGCCCCCTAATATTTTAGCTAATGATGCATAGGCAATTCGATATCGAATGAAGCGTTTTGGGCTTATGGCGTTAGGTTAGGCAACATTAAGTATAACATTAAGTAATTGGCTGTCTGTTTTTTATGTTATAGAAGTAGCAAGTGAACGTGCAGCCTACTTTATGGGTGGTAGTTTATAAATTATAATTTTTCCTAGATAGGATTAAACTTCTATCTGAGATTGGCTGCAGATACGTTGCTATCCTTTTCAACTTAGTCCAGTTGGAGTGGCTCTTATGAGTGTATCCCCTAAATGATACCACACCACAGCAGCATTTAAAGATGCTGTTATTGGGCATAAATCGTTGTAATTTTCGTGCTTCCGGGATTGAACCAGGAAGGCTTCTGTCACTATTTTCGTGGTAAAGATTAGTGGTGGTAGAAATATGAGACAGCAAATAATCAATAAAATATTAAACATTTTAAATTTAGACTGTATAT
>DWNY01003386.1:0-10014 GCA_018250635.1 Telegonus apastus
ACCCAGCGTCGCTCCCACGAAAATGGGTACCTTTTGAAGGTTTCCCCCTCGAAAAAAAAAAAAAAAAAAAAAGGTACCTTGGTAGGTAGTTAATTTGGTATTAAAAAAACTCTACTTCAATCATATTTATGTGTATGTTATTAAGCTTACTTTAAAGCATGGTTCTTACTATATCTTAATAGTTATAGAACTACTCTAACTAACGTGCTTCTGAGTAGGTACTTTAAAAGCTACGAATTTCCTTCCAAGAATTCTCTTACAATCAAAGCAGGACATCGTACCGTCGAACTTTTACGTAGCAATTTATCTCATTATCTCCACCAGCTATCCTTTCAAGACTCTTAAAGATTGGCAACAGTACAATAAAGAACAAATTGCTGTTTGTGAGAAACGTGAATTACATTTTCTATTTTACTAAATGACTTAACATTTTATTTGTGTCTGTTATTGAGTATTCTTTTGCTGTTTCTTTTCCTTTCAAATTTGGATTACCTGGTGAGACTTTACGTTAAAAGCGTTGAAGTATGGAATGAAACACTTTTGAGAACTTTGCTAAAAACTCTTGTATATGAGTCTCGAAACCTACACCTGATCAGAAACTTCTATTAATTTCAAGTGTTATCTTAAATTTAGGGTGAGTTGAACAAATTCCATTACAATTTATAGCGATATTCGTGGCCTTCGTGGCAATAAGATAAGACACACACGATTACTTTTCTCGCTCGACGCTGACTATTGCAGCGCAGTTGTTACGTGGACATCGGATTAGATAGGTAAGTTATAATATGGTTATAGCTGATTCTCTTCACACTTTAAAATTACCCGCCAATCCAGGTCAACGGTAAGTTGAAGATCGTAATAACGATGATGATAAAAGCACTTGCGTCCATGCATCGACCCATCAATGACTTAATTACGAAACTAACACACTTTTAGTAGACGGCTGTAATGTTGTATTCCAGTATGGAGATCGTAATATGACACTGAGATATTATTCGACTTAGTCCCGTGGAGATAGAACGGGGGAATCATTTACCATGTACTGTTGCACTTATCTTTCCGTAGTGGTAATGGCATCAGTGTATCAGACAGAAGACTGAAGCCACGGATCGATCACTACGGACTGCCTATACAATGCCTGATATAGGTACCTATTCCTTGCTTACTTGACAGAAGATATAATACTCATACCTTTGGTTTGAGTAATTAGTATCTTACTGCGGTAAATACTTACACATCAGGAATGCTTCCTTTGACATTTCTAGAACATAAAAATGTCTGTACAAAAATTTCTTCTTTTGAATATCAAAGCTTTGAAAGTTTTGTATAGCTGTTAATTTATTCCGTCTTGATATATCATGTAAGTGTATTTTGAAAAATAAATTACTCCTAAGTGTTTCTCAGCAGTGTTTGAATATTTAATAGTTACAGAATACAAAACCCTACTAAAATATTTCGGTAAGTGGAAACTGCTCATTTTCAGATTCAGAGCAAAGCTATTCCTAAATTTCTCTTTATACATATTTAGATTGCGAGTGATTGTTCTCTTCGGTAAATTAGTGTTCATTTCTTAATATCTCCTCATTTCCTTTGCTGTCTACCACAGTCATCTTAGCAAAGGCCATTTTAGGACACTTATCTAATATTATCATTATTTTTGCCTTAAAAAGTCCTTAGTAACCCAATATACATAAATTTCATCTTATAATTTTTTGTCTCACTCATTTTCATTTTATATCTAGCGTGTGTCAGTTTTGATATGGTAATTGAAATATTACGATATAATAAAATACATACTGTGATGCCTAGAACTCACTCATCGCGATAACATGAAGTTTTGGGTTATCGCGTTGTATGTAGCACGAAGTTTTGGGCTATCGAGATCTATGTGCCTATACTTTCGCGAACACCACACGATGGACATACGCCGTAGACCGACGGCGTATAACTTCATTTCGATTTACGACGTATGTCATCATGATATGTGCGGACAAAGCATAATGGAATAAATAATACGATGATACTTATAAAATAATTGCATACGTAATAGAGATTAATTGAACACGGATAATTTTAATGGTTGAATGAGACTCTCCTTTTATTTGGTTGATATTGATATTTACTTATATGTAGATTGCAAAGGTTTGGAAATTAATCGGTCAGTAATAGATATCGAATGTTTAAGTAACAGTTTTATTTTGTTCATGTCCATTGGTTTGTCTAAGTTTATTTAAACAAATTCAAATTCATTCTGTATTTAGTTGGACTCCGAGAAGGCCAAAAAGGGATAAAATGGTAATATATGTACTTTTAAATAAAACAATAATAATCATAGCTGTTCTAGGTCCATCCGTATAAAAGCTTAGGTTGACAGTCTGTTAGCACTAGAAGTTTATTTAATAGACGTGTTATTAAATTATTTAAAAGTTAAAACGTACTAACCAAATCATTCAGGTTATATAAATATACAAAAATTAGCAACATAGCATTAAACAGAAAATATTATATACCCAAACCTATCATACGGGTTCTTCGCTATTACTTGTTTCTTTTTTATCACATATTTTTCAACATATCAGAATTGTCGTAATATTTCTGCTTCAATAAAAATTAAATTTAGACTGCAGTTCAATTTGTTTTAAAAAAGTCAACAGACTTACCACATATCAATATTAGTATTAGAAGCTTCATAGTGACACTTGCAGATATAGTAGAAAATTACATAATATGGCTTGTTTCCAAATTCCTTGGCACTTGTGTGTTATTTTATCATTTTAAATTTTCACTTTACAAATCACTTTGCGATAGTCGTCTTGTACACATATTTTTGCACCACTTTATTTACATTTATAAAAAAAAAACACAATTTTAAACTTTGATTCGAATGCGTTCGAAAATCAAATTTTAATTTACCGTCGTTGTTTACAAGTCACCGAACACGTCCGTATTCCATTATCGAATGCGCTCGAAGAGGCGTGCGACGCGTCCCGAGACTCACTGCGTTGTGTCCTTGATTTTCCCGCTAGCCTGACGTCATGCGCACAACGCAGCACCCAAAAGGGTCCTTAAGTGGATTAAGTTTTTAAACTTTGACAATTGATAAAATAGGATCGAGATTGTTAAGATCAAATCGTTAAGTGAAAAGTTGTAAATTAATGACCTTATATGTACCTACCTAGTATATATAGGTGCCCGATTTTTTGCGGATGTCATGACAGACGTATTACATACTGTAGAACAGGGATTCTATCTAAAGTCAGTAAAATATGCATTGCCACTCTGGATTACCAATATGGTCGCCTCATTGTAAGAATCAAAGTTCTACTTAAGGTTGACCGCAGATGCGTTGCTACCCCTGAAGACTAAGTTGGAATGCCCCGAATAAGAATGTCTTCCTTACCACATCTTCGGACCAGAACACAGCAGCGCTTAACACTGCTGTTATTAGTTAGAAATAGGTGTGTCGGTGGTGCCACCGGAGTCGAACCACAAAGGGTTCAACCACCCTTAAAGAAAAACCGCTGTTTCACTATAGAAATTGGTGTGGCGGTTGTACTTTTCCGGTCAAATCTTACTGGCTCGACTACCTAGACTATATAATTCTCTTAATCTGTTCCAACTATATATTCAGAACTACCGTCAAATAGGAAGGTTGGCGCATTTGAAGCTATATACTTATAGGCTATACCTTAAAAAAATAATACCTACTATCTGAGAATGATGACAATGAGTGTGCTAATACGGAGTCGTCATTGCTTCAAAAGCTTATAAAAGTAAAATAATATTCCTACAACTATTATCAAATTTTAAATCTTATTTGTGTAGAATTCTCTATATAGCCTTCCCTAAAAACGAATTTCAATACCGTCGATTCAGTATGCAATTTTTGTACCATTACTTGCTGAAAATATACTCTGTTAAGTGCAGTTGATGTCGATGTTACAAAGATGTGGCTTCCCATCTCCAGTACTTGTTCTTAGTCGCCTTCTACGGTAACTGTAAATAAATGTATGTACTAAAGTACTATATAAGTACTAAGGAACTAGAAAAGCTACTTAAAGCATAAATCGTGTTCCTTTTTGGTAACTTACAGCTAAAAGTCGCTGAAGTGCTGAAACAACAATACCTACTGTCTAACGTATGCTTCAAAACTGCAGCGCTAGATTTGCTACAAAGGGTTAAAATGTCATCCGCATAGACTAAAGAGAAAGAACACTACGCGATTGAGTACAATGCGGCACACGCCGCAATTGAACGGAACACAATAGTGGTTCGCGAAGTCTTAGTACTTTAGTACGTAATATGTCGATGGTTGCAATCAAAATCGAAATCTGTAAGTGATGAGGCCATACGATCATGAGTCACGGTTTTGTACTTGGTTAAACTGAGCTGAGCACGGCTGCTCTCTTAGAATGATCGGATACAAAATTCATGATAAACTGTTAGGTAATTAAAAAAGAAATTAAAATATAAGTAGGCCTAAAAATGTCACACATATATTTTTCGGTAATTTGGCATGTCCAATTTATATTGTGGAAATACACTAAAATGGTTGCTCACCTTCGCAGGTACTTGTGTAAACAAAAAGTTTAAGAGCGGTCTCAAAGTTATTTATTGTTTCTGATAGACAGTTGCGACGAGCTAACTTTTTGTTATTAGACACATATGAAATTTGAGTAACGTGGGTAAAGTTTGAAGGCTTTGGTTCAAAGTATGACGCATGAGGAATAAATTACGTTTCCCGCTTGTCGGATGTTTGTCCCCTAACAAGTTCAACGACCCTAATGTATATTGCATACCAAACGAAGGTAACTCTTTCTTGTATCTAATAATTTTACTTTTTCAATAAGTATGTTGTTTTATCTTGAACAGAATTTTAAATTGTAAGTTTACCAGCACGTACACTACGAAGTTTTTAGATTTGTCTTGAGTAACTCCAAAAATTCCAAAACTACGCAAAATTTTTACTCCTGTTCAAATTTCATTTCAGTTGCAGTTTCATAGTACTCGTTGTTATATTTAGCATTTCTTGTATAATGCTTTAATGAACATTTTTTAACCGTCGCTAATTGTTAATTGATTTAAGTTAATTCAAAAACATTGTAAGCCCTAAGATTGGTAAAACAAAACTGCATTGTATAAAATTTAACTTATTGTAATAGTTCCTTCGAAATCTTCAATAGGTTATTATTCTATTCACATACTTTTTACTACCTGTATTAATATTAATAAAATTTTAAATATATTCCTCAACCCTCCGTCTGTAATTTTATGATATAAGAAGGATATAAAATTTTACACTACATCGTTACTATAACGGGTAGGGTGTAAATTTTACGCACACAGAAATATTGCGCGCGTGATCCGAATACGATTCCGATTAGTTCACATTTTTATCAGTTTTGTTAGTTTATGTATTGATTTTATACAAGTAGTCAATTCTTAACAGTTCATGGTACAACTTAATAAACGGACTTCATAAATGGAGGTTATGTGTTAAACCGGTAAAATGTGCCCGATTTTCTCTAAACTGCTGATTCTATTTGGATGTAATTTTCATTATTTGAAAGAATATTTTACAAAGATGGTTTAAGTATGAAGATCTTCAGACATATGTCAAAACACTGTCTTAGGTTTACACATAATTTATAACTCAACTTCTGCTAAACCGGTTTACCTGAAGCTTATATAAACATTAAGTTATCGTACAACATGACAAGATGAAAACTTTAACCTTTAACTCCTTAACCCTGATGAAGCAGAGCTTACGTACATATAGGTAATAAAGTTGTTCGGTCTATTGTATTAATATTATCATAGTTTACATCATAATTCAGCCAAATATATTACGTTGAGCGCAAGCTTCAAATCTATTGACTAAATTTACATTTTTTTTACTTTGTAGTGACTTAAAAGTCGGTCATATTTTTGTTTCTTTTTATGAGAGTGAAATAGTATAAATTTCGTATACGCAAACGAAATCTTTACATAAGTATCTTTTAAAAATAATAATTTAAAAAATGCAACATTTATAAATCTCATAGGTATGTCGAGATAAATAAAGAAAATACACAATTGTCTTTACGGTATTCTAAGATAATTTCGAATCAATTGAATCTGAACAATAAAATTTACCGTATTCAAAGGTAATTTCTAATCAATCGAGTCGATCGAATAACACAATTCACTCGTCGTATATGTCGAGAAATGCGTAACAGCGTAGTTATTTTTAATTTAGCTTTATTTTTATTTACATTGGTATTCTCCCAAAAAATGATGGAAAATGACTATACGCCTATAATCTACAATCTTCGTGATGGTCCGGCTCTTTTCAAGCAGTATAACGAGAAGTATGGCAAAACACACAAGAACGAAGGCGAGTATCGAATTCGCTATGATAATTTTATGCGAACATTACGAAAAATTAACAATATTAATTCTCATGGACCGCAGAAAGTTAAACTTAATCAGTATTCAGATTGGTCAGAAGACGAGAGAAGAAGTATTTTAGTGGAACATACTACTAAAATTGATAGAGAACTTCAAGCTATGGTGAAGAGATCGGGACCACCCAGTGTATTGTCACTATTGAAATACTTTGAAACATAAAAACGTTACTGAAAGCAACGAAATATAACAATAAAACTGTGCACAAGAGCTTTATCGTATTTTAATTCGTGAACTGTATTATTTTGATCTTCTTAATTATTAGGTACTTCGGGTAGCAAAATTTTACCATACAAGGGCTTTCCACTAGACATCTTTAATACATATGTCTAGGGTATGTGTATTTCATGTATAATTGTATAAGTTAAAAAAAAAATCTAATAATAAATGACTAAAAATAATCTGTATAATGTCATAACCTCAAGCTATACCAGTAGGAAGGCGTGATAATTACGTGCTAACATATGTTGTAGACTACAATACTTGTGGTTAGGCAATATCTATCAAAATTGGTAACTTAACAACTCACCAATTTCGACTAAATCATCGCAAACCTTCGAGATGAAAGTTATTCCAAAGGGCTTAGCTTGTTTAGAACTTCAAGATCCGACCTCAGAAGTTGTCATAAATATAGGCAGCTCCGCTTGTCTAAGTTATTGTAACTAATTCATTGTCGCTAAAGTTAAAGTGTTCAATATCCTGTTAGTTTCAAACTAGGCCATTAGCTCTCCTTTAGGGCACTTTCACACTAGCGTTTTTACAATATACCCGCTAGATTAACGTAGGCACAGTATGGACGCCATGTCAGTGCGCAGCAAAGTATGTATTGAATTTAATTGATGAAGTAGTAAACAAAGTAACAAACATGCAGTCCACCTGATGGTAAATCGCCACGAATTTATTTAATCAAGCCCCAGATAAGGATACAGAGACCCTACCTGAGGTCATCCACAGATTAGTTGTTGAGTAGATAGGTTGGAACACACAGATAGGTTGGTAGATAGGTTGTATTGTCTCCCTTACCTCGCTACAAACCAGACCACAGCGGCGTTTAACACAGGTGTTATTAGGCAAAAACAGATGTGGCGGTTGTGCCGCCAGAGTCGAATCACAAAGGGTTCCTTTAAATTTTATTTTCATGTAAGCGCGATTTGTACAATGTATGAATACCTATGTATGGACTTTTTCAATCCACTGAAAGACTGCTTTGTCGTGAGCTCCCATTATATTTTGATTGGACAATGAAATTTCTTATTATAAATTTTAGCGATTTAGAGATAGAGGCTAACAGTTAACCATTCTTCGATGCTTTTTTTAAGTAACCCACCTTTTTAAGTTTTTTATTTATTATGGAAGTAGGGAACAAGCGTATAGTCCACCTTATGATAAGTGGCCACTAAAGCCCATGGATATCTGTTACCAATCCTAAATAAGATCACAATCCTACTTGAGGTCAGTCACAGATGCGTTGCTACCCCTGAGGACTAAGTTCGGACGCCTCGAATAAGTATGACACCCTTACCAACGTAGACATTAAATATTGTCTACATTCTAAAGAGTACATATATGTATAATCAAATAATTCGCATTTTGCTGTGTCCGAAACATTTCGAGGCGAAAACTGCAATTTTCTTCACGGGTGTTGATAAGTTGTTACGCCGCTGTGCACTGACGTTGAGATAAATTCGATAGTCGATAGGATTTTTCATTACACGCTAGGAACAGCCGCGCACTTGAATTTATCGACAGCCCTTCGTCTATTTCGTGTAACACTTAGAATTCTTTCGGCGTGAACATATTACGTTTACATTTAATGTTGAAAATTGACTGATGGTTGTACTTGTTTGTATTTTTATTGTATTGTTTATTTCATTGTTACAAAACAAGACAAAACTAGAATGTTTTCTAACTCTTGAATTTTTTTTAGTTTTTTTTTTCAATTACAGTTTACAATTAAATGTAGTATGTATTTTATAATGTCAAAATACGATTGTTGCATAAAATACAAAAAATTATAGATGAATACAAACATTAATTCACATTCAATCATTATACATTAATTCAATGATTCGCTAAATTATTATTAACTAAGTAATAAGTTTTCCAACGAATGAATTTTAGATTTGATAGCAACTATTTAGATGTATTAATAAATTGAATCTGTTTCAAATATCTATTACGTTCGAATAATTTGAACTAATAATTTCCTAGTAATTAACCGACAAACTAAAATATGTTTTTGGAGAGTAAATAGAAATATTTCATCAATAAATGCAAAGATGAATTGCATGCAAGCAGAATGCTTTATTACGAAATGACTGTTCAGTATGAAGAGTGTGTGTGTGAAATGGAATTCTTTATGTTCCACATTAGCTACTATTGTTTGTGCCTAATAAATATAAACTATTATTACAAGCGTTAAACCTTATATCATACAAAAATTTAAATATACAAGTGAAACAATACTATCATAACAGGCCGTTAAAATATTACTTAAATCTAAAACCATGGTATTTGGAAAATACATTATTTTATAAACATTCATTAATATATATTTTTTGCTTATTTTCTCTCGACTTTAGACAAGTAGCTTAACATTTTATGTAAAACAGTAAACTTTTTAATACCGGGCAAATTGTCTGCTTGTTCTCCATATACATATAGCCGCAAAGTATCCCCAGTCTGACAGAAATAAATAAAATTATATTTTTGTGTAATATATTTTCCTTACTTGAATGTTCTTTGTGACCAACTACCGAAAGAAATGCCGTACGAAGGAGGGAGTCTATAGTAGGGAAGCGTCATTTTAAAAATTTATAGCGAGATAAGTAAAACTGTAATCAAATTCTTGTTGAAACAGTCTTAGTCTAATTAATCTAAGGTTGAAACTCGGCCTCTCAATCGGGGGGCCGAGGTTCAAATCCCAGGCACCTCTTTTCGAAGTTATATGCGTATTAGAAATTAACTATCACTTGATTTAACGATAAAGGAAAATATCGTGAGATCTTTAAAAAAAATCTTGAAGGTTTGTGAACTCTACCAATTCGCAGTTAGCCAGCGCGGTGGACTATGGCCTCAAAGCCCTCTCACTCTGAGAGTAGATCCATGCCCAGCAGTGCGATAATAATGGGTTGACGACAATTCAAAAGATTGTAAATAGAAACATTTAATAAAAGAGATTAAACATTAAAAGAACGTGGATATTAAAATACTTTATACAGACCATAGCACCATCAACATAATATTATGATTTTGTTAGAAGAGTTCATAACAAGATTACCGTCAGTGTAGAGCTTACCGTGGCACGTTGGTTATATTGACACTGCTGACAACGCGCACGTTCTTAACCGGGTAGAAAATTTACAATATTCCTGCCCAATATCAATTTACTTCGGTTGAGTTTGTCACTTGTCATATGGTATACGAGTAACAATCAGCGAGCTAAGCGAGAAAATTATAAAGGCATTTATAAAATTAAAAACAACTTTTTTTTTTTAAAGAGTAAAAGGAATTTAAATCAATTCGCAAAAAAGTAGGTACTACCTTAGAGATGTCATAAAAGTATCT
>DWNY01003387.1:0-10014 GCA_018250635.1 Telegonus apastus
CATAAACAATTCCAAATTTTATAAATTACTAGGTGATATGAATAATCAACAAATATAAGTATTGATATCTAATATATGTGTTATTTCCATAGTCTATCAGTGGCATATGGTGCATAGATACCAGATATATAAGTCATAAAATTGAACAAACAGCTGCGGTTGTTAAGGAAACACCATTGTTTATTGGCTACGCCTCAGAGGGTCGATCATTAAGCTGTTTATTTCCTCAACAAACTTGTTGATGTTACTCATATTATTCGATTGTTATTTACTTACAATTTTATCCATACATTACAATGCAATATTAAATTGACTGCAGTTTTTACGACTCATGCTTATTTTACTTCATTCTAAAATTAAATGATTAAAGATAAGTTGCTGGAATATTGTTTGTTTACCTTGCATATAAGTTGAATCTAGAAAAGGTGGGTAGTGCCCTTGCCACTTGCATTTTTCTCATAAGGACACTATCATGCACCTAGGTTTGGAAACAAATTGTGACAAATGTCATATTTGATGGTTTGGGTGTCAGCCATACTGATCAAGTTATTTATTATTACATTGAAATATCAAATCAATCCATCTGATAGATAGTGACAGAAACCATATCTCTCAATATCATGTGTTAGGACTTCTAGACTTCTAGACTGTAGAAGAATAACTCAGAAGCTCTCTTTCAAATTTTCTTTACCTAACTCTTCAAATCAGAATAATCAGTGTTTGTATCCTGTACTATTAAAGTTTACTAGAAAATAATAATATCGCCACCAAAGGGTTCTACTTCATTAAAAGCTTGATTAAAATAGACTTCCTGCTTATATTAAAACATTATGTACTGCAGCGTTATCACATGGATGATTACCGCTGTGAATCCATTTGTTGTATTTATCTGCAAATATTTCTTATAAGATTATCACTCAAAATAGATTCAACACAACAGATAACATAAGAATAGGTATTTACGTTATTTTTCTCAATAAATATTATGCTGCAATGGCCCTTATCTACACTTTATTATCGTAAATAGGAACATATGCAATCATATCCAATTGTTTTATCAATGTACTAAGCTCAGTCTGTGGCTTTGACATCATACATATAATAATTTGTTTTTTTTTAGTAAGATTAAAACTTCTTTCTTATAAATGAGCATCAAAAAAGAAATTAATGAAATATCTTTTACTTAATGAAGTTAGTTTATAAATCCTAGTATCCAAGAATTGATTATAGATATTTATGAAATTTCCCATCATAGACAGTTGCACTTCTGCATTATCTTATATATTGCCACAACAATGAGTTAGAATACACGCACATCTACCTAATCAAAACCCAAAATATAACTGCTATTGTAATACATAAATGTTACAAAAATGTTATCATACCTGATATACATACATATCTCTTTCAATTGATTAATATCTTAGTTGCAATAATATGCTTTTTACATGTATACACAGTCCCATAACTGATAAGAAACCAAGTAGGTATGTAGTCCAAGGCATAGATGTATTTATTTACTAGTTGATCCCCGCGGTTTTACCCGCACAGAAAAAGTAGAGTTATACGTTAATATCTGCCTCATAGCAACTGACATTTAAGCTCGCGATGGGCTATTGTTTTTTTTGTATTCTATTATTTGTGCTCAAAGAAGTAATCAAGAGTTTATTTAAGAGTTTAATTTTAAATTTTTTAAGAATTTTAACCTACACCTGAACACATTTCATAATTTATCCAAATAACAAACTAATAGTAAGAATTACTTTAAAGTATTACAAGGGTTTTGAATCAAATAAAGCAGTGGCGGCTGAGAATCGCAAAACATTTGAACAAAGCCTTGAACAGCTTAAAGACAAACTAAGACCAATGATAAGCATGCAATGTTAAAGGTTACTTATATTTTTACAAACATATTAACATTTTGCTTAACAAAATACAATATTAAAACAATATACACAGATAATAGAAAAGAACAGCTTTAATATCATTGGCGTCGAACAAGCCGCAAGAGGCGCATTGTCTTTATTCCACGGCCTTTTTCTTTTACATTAATTACGAAAAAGTGGCCTCAACACGGCGATTAACACAAAGAATAATTCCGTCAAATATTAGGCTGGGTCATCTAATGAAATAAGGATTTGTCCAAACGCTAGCGTGCGTACTTTTTAACCAACCAGTACTTAACTGGATGCTCGCAAAATTGCACGCGCAAACTGTTATAAAAAAAATAAAACAAACATTTAACCTCTATTTATTTTCTCTCAGGGAATGGATGATAAAAATCTGTCGACATTGTCTTCATTATAAAATGGAGTATTTGTTCGAATTTAATAAATTGAACTGTTGTAGTTAGTTTCGGCACACTTGTGATGCGATTAATTTGTACTTTATTTAGCTGTTTTGTATTTTATTTTCTTTAGAGCTTATTAAGCGGTTCCTGTTTCGTTCTTCTACTTTCTGCTATTCTTATTAAGCTGTTCTCTTCACTCAATTTGGTCAGCATGACCAAATTGCAACTAAGACCAGTTGAAATTAGCAATATAATTATAAAAGGTTACATTTGCAATATTTAGTAGAAAAGCAATAAAATAGTAGACAATGATGATCATGTTAAATATTTAAAATCCCATGCAAATCTTACAGAAATTTTAGGTAAAAAAGCTCTTACATTTCCCACTTTTATCCCGCTTGATCCTCCCTAAGTTTATGAAGCAACGTAAAAATATAACAAACGTCCAGAAACAAACCAGTGGCAACGAACCTCGTTATGGCAACACCGTAATGGTGTTTGCATTAAAAATTAAACCTGGCAACACAGGCTTTATAACTCAGCGCGGTACACGAGCGAATATGTTGTTTAGTGTTAATAATATCCTAATATTAGACGCTTACATTATTCTCAGTAAAATATACAAAAAATTGATAATGATTAAATAAAATAAAAATGGTCAAAACCTAAATTTTATGAAAGTTATTTCTTTGATCGCTTGCTATCTTCAAAATTACCTTAAAGTGTATAGTTTCAGTGCCTGTTACGTAAATTATCTTGTTTACTAAGAAACTTTCACCCTATAATTAAACTTTACATAATTAAAAAAGTTTCGAAGATTAATATTTTTGAAACTTATTAACAATAACGTATTTGTTATATAGTTACATTATGTTAGTTATTGTATTCAATAACAATAAAACATTTCAAATGTTCCACACTTTAAATGTAGGAAACACGCCCGTTATTCGCGTCCGTATGTTTCAGATCCACTTTAGGACATCAGATTTTTGTCGGTTTGCTTAAAAATTAACACTTTCTCTGCCGCCCTTATACTTCCCTACAAAATCTTGGGTCCCAATGAATAATAAAAATGTCTCGCCCCACAATTTGATACTTCTCAACTTTAATAATGTTTTAATCATATTTGTGGCCTTTATAACTCCGGGTAACTTTTCTTTGCCAGGAGACGAGAAATTATTAGCTACTAGAAATGTTTCTCTACTGTGGTATAAGTCTGAAGGGTGGAGGGACCATTGCCACTGTTATTGGTAAACGAGTGATTAACAAATTGTACAAAGTGATCCCAAGCTTAATGCTTAAGTACATCTATTTGGTTATGATTTACTTCCCAACGCACAAATTATTCATTTCCCCGTATTATCAGAGTCAGAATCAAAAAAAAATTATTCAAAGTAGAATGTTTTTTTTTGAACGTCAATTATTTTAATCTATCGCCATTTCGCGGCGAAAGTAACTCCACAACACACATCATTTTAAAAATGTACTTATATAGATTACTTGCTGCAAGCGCTACTACAAAGTTTTATCGGTCAAGTAATCGCTAGTTTTGTACTACGCTTTTTACATAGCGTTTAATTAACGATCTTTTTAACCGTTGTTTCTGTGAGATTTGTATCTTAAATAATAATACACATTATATAATTAATAAATGCTAAACTGCGTATGGAAATAGTAATATTACGTAGATTTTATTTAAGTTTAAAAGTTAATTTAAAAACCTAACTTTGTTTATTATACCCTAATACCCTAAATAAAAAAATAGGGTAGCCGTAAATAAAATACTTAGTAAAACAAATTTGATGTCAGTTGACGAACAAACCTAAAGTAGATAAACTAAACAATTATATAATATTATACGCCATTTTATTAATTCCTATTTAACCATAGATTACGACGGTGCCACTCTCCTTTAGAAGCGTAAAAGCAAAATCGAATTTACCAAAGAACTTCGCGAATCAAAGAATAATACTCCACTACTCCCGTTTGAAAACTTTTTATTTCGAGTTGCCGGCTTCTTTGCGAAGTTGTTTGCGAATGTTATAAATTCATATAAGTTTTTTTCATTTTTAAAGCGCTCCAAATATACATTCAAATTAATGGGAGAAGTTGTGACGTGTTTTTAAATTTTATAATAATAGGTTGAACGTAACTTTTCAAAACAGAATTATTATAAACGAGTCAAATATAATTAAGAAGAGTTTGAAATTAAATTACTCCTAACACATTCTTACTTACTACTTTCCCGGAAAACTTTAATCATCTTCAACCCGTTTCTACCCACTATTGAACAAGGATATCCTTTCAGAGTGGGAATAGAGTGGGAAATGGAATTTCGGTCATAGTACAAAGCGTTAGCCTTTGCGAACTTTTACATAATTATTTAGCAAGTAGGTTTGATCACAATTTCTTTTTTCCCTGTTAAAGCAATAATTAATTACTAATCAATGAAAAATCAGATGGGTACCTCATGATTTGAACCCAAATCAACATCGCGACGGCGTAATTTCGACCCACTATATTATCACTGTATCATATTATACCAACCCATAGGACTATGCCCAATAGCAACGAATTCGATGCACTTAAAACGAATTCTAATAGAAAACTAATTTACGCTCCAACAAACAAAAGTTATCTAGTTCCTGAAATTCTACGGCGAAGAAATGAAACAACGGAATTCACTTACGCCGCCCGTGTTTCCCGATACTCCCCGAGAAAACCCTGGGATAGTGTTGCTTTCTGATCCTATTCAATTTTATACTAACAAATGGGTCATGTCATCTGGTGGTGAATGAAGACCATGGTCAATCCCTAGCCATAGAATGAACCTCATAAAAAGCTGGTAGAACCAATAATTATGGTCCGTTCGGTAAAGACACGCCTATTTTCATTTAAGACCTAAATTAAGATTATCTTAAGTGTCAGAATCATGTCTCGGCGATTCATGCACACATCATGTTTTTCGTTGATTTTATTAATAATTTACATCTCCTATTGACAACACTATCCTTCTATTATTATTTTTTCAACAAGGACTCATGTTTTGATTTGTAAATGTTATCAGAATAAAATTTGATTGTCCAGATAGTTGTAATAGAAGTATTTATAATGTACAGTACAATTTGATGAAATGAATGAAGAATTAATATATAAACCGATTATGTGCAAACTTTTCTGAGTGTTTTAATATACTTAAGTTAGTGTAAAAGGCGTTCATTCTACCTCCTAACGTCGTCTTAATTAACTATTTATAGCATACGAGGAAACTCAGACTCTGTCAAGTGCACACAATATTTTCTAACTAGCGAGCACAAGACGCGTCCCTTTCAGATAAGAGTTCCGAGTTTCCAACACTACACTGTATGCTACGTATAAAACTAAATAACATTGCGGTTACTGGGAAATGTCTCGGTAAAATTACATTATATACACGTATCTCTTTGCCACTGGGCACAATGGGCACTTGCACAGGGCCTCGCGTTGACAGGGCCCCTAGGCCCTGCCAAATCTCCAGCAACGTGACTCGCGGTAGCAACCATGTACGGAACAGGAATTTATAAATGATTTACTCAAAATAATATAGTTTTAATAAGGAATAACAGAT
This sequence comes from Telegonus apastus, assembly GCA_018250635.1. NCBI lineage: Eukaryota > Metazoa > Arthropoda > Insecta > Lepidoptera > Hesperiidae > Telegonus > Telegonus apastus. The sequence goes on from DWNY01003387.1 coordinate 5,898, forward strand.
GGCAGTGTTTACATATATTAATCGCGCTAAGGACAGACTATGCTTTCAGTGTGTTACAACGTCCGAAGCAGTGGTAGATTGTTTAATTCAAAAATAATTCTAAATGAATCTATTTAAAATGAACGATATTTGATTTTATTTGTCTATTCTAACAAAATAGCGTCCCCTTAAGGTCGCATGGGCCCCATTTTACTCATGTACCCAGGGCCCCTAATAGATTTATAGATGGCCCTGATTATATATGCCCTTTATGAGGGCAAACGCTGGCTGAGAGCAAGTGTGGGCTACTTACCATAATCTAGAAGTGGTCATGGACATCGGTAACCATCTCCATAGAACTGGGCAGTCGACTAACTTCAAATTGGAAATCCTGTCTCAGTTAGGCAAGAAAACTGCCAAATCTTGCCAAACCAACTTTCAAATGGATTTGACGGCAAGAGAAAAAGGTCGGTTGGACTTTTAAAATCCTTTATTTTTATTACTCATGAATCGTTAGGTTAGTCAACCATACTGGCCAGTCATCAAAATAGAGGCCAAAACCTGCCAAAATGCACATATGGTCATACCGGAACTGGAGCTCTACGTATAGGGAATCATAAATGTGTTACCCCTGAGAAGTATGCGGAATACATCACACATGTTCACATCAAGATTGTAAGGCAGAAATTAGTGCGCCTATGACAACGTGGCATCGGAAACACGAGAAATCCTATCTTTCAAACTTCCACGTGACATTACACCTTCAATTGCGGAACCATTTATCGAATAATGCGTGCAGACAAGAGTATGAGATTAGAATTATGTACGTGAAAGATAAAGAAAAGAAGGAGTAAGAAGGGATAATATTTATGTATAATAAGTGTTACAGATATATTAAATTACACATTCATTGTTTACATTACTGACAATATAAGCCACTATGACATGACTATGACAGATGTCTGTGTCAAATCAAAATATGTATTATTTCCTTTTAAATGCAGCTTAACAAATTAAACCTCATTTTCTATTGAAATTTAATTTTTTATTTAGGTGTATCAAGTTTTCATTTAGTTTTAATTAGTGTCGAATTTCGACCATTGCGGCGGGTCCACTAGTTAAAAATTAATTTTTTTGGATTTTTCATAAACTATTAAAATGTTGACTTTAGTGGCATTTAAACTCAATTTAGCACAAACGGACGCAGCGGGTAGTGACGGTAACTTTTTCAATATTTCCCACCTTTCCGCTCCGTAAGCGCAATTAGAGGAAAGCGGGGAACAAAAGAAAAGTCGCTTACGGCCGGATCGGGAAGATGTTATTAAAATTTAAAATCTCTGACCTTTTCTCGTTATTTGCTCTTTTTGGATGCTGCTAGGTATTTATAAGAGGGATTAAAGCGGGCTAATGGAATTAAACATGTTTTGGTGTGGTGGTAAAATTGAGTAAAATTGGGCGTCTTTAGTAATTCTGAAAGCCTGATTTTAATAATGGTAAAATCATTATCGGTAAAAAAACTAAGGTAAAAAGTTATGAACATTTTGTTTTGATTTCAACAAGGGAGCTTTTTAGCAGCTATTGAGGAGCTTTAGTTTCGATAATCATGAAATAAATAATGATCAATCATCAAACACCCTGTACTGATTATGATCAATTACGTTAGCTAGCGTTAATTAAATGTTAAATTACCACATAATCTAGCGGTGACGAAAAACATGAAGATTCTTTAAAAACATCTAACTACTATAACCTAAATCTTTTCATCCTTAAAACCTAAATGACGATTGATTTAAAACATTTTAGATTTTATATTATCATGAAGACACGCAGAGATTCGCGACATAGGCTTCCAAGATTAAACTCATATTTTATATTAACAGCGTACCTACCGCAGATTGAAGCAACTGAACTGAACAACTGATAAACTCAATGAGACTGAATTAGGCCATTTACCGTTACCGATGTCGCGAAGCAAATTGCTGGCAACCGGCAAATGTGATTTGTCTCTCCCGGTATCACGCTTCTGAATAGATATGGTCGTTATCGGTTTTATTTGAAAACGGTTACGAAAACGATATTCGGTTTTCATATAGATATATCAAATATTTTATTAATCCGATACATTGATAATTTTAATTGAAGGGGCCCATTTTGACACACTCAACATGTTTGATTCGTGTCTTTCAAGTCAATGAGTGATTCAACGTACTACTTTGATTATATACTCTATAGAAATAACGTTTCGCTGTCAGTCACAAGCAAAAAAAATAAAATACGGCGTCGTATGATTGGTCTAATGCTCACATTACAGTAGAGTTGCCTGCAATAAACATTAGCTATTTAGAGGCTAACAGTTAATGACTATTTTTGGACTATTATTTAAGTAACGGATCTGGAGAATATCATATATAAAATATCATAGAGAATATCAAAGACAAGAATAATGGTTTCAGTTACGGGTTTGATTATTAAGTTTCTTGCGTCTATCGATTATATAACGGTTAGTATCGATATGGAACTACTTTAGTTCACGGTATGGAATATCGGAATAAGCCTACTTCAGAACGTTTGATTTCGAATTTCAACCTAAGGAATTTGAGACATCTTACCCTTGGCATCGAACCAAATAATACCTTATTAGTACAAAATTACAATTCAAATTACATTTCACTTTAGTCACCATTCAAACAGACAGACAGATATCTGAATGATGAGTTTAGATCTCTGTTCTGGGTCTGGGTGTTTGTGTATTCGTCTGTGTGTTTTCATGGTATCCACGACACAGGAGAAAATCCTAGTGTGGGGCTATGAGTGTAGAAAGCGTTATTATTATTATAAACATAAGTTAGAGCCGGTTTTTATGTAATTTGATAGCAATTGACAATTGGTGACATCGCGATAGTTTATGATTTTAATTCTATTACGCGAAACCCAAATTAAAGTAGCCTAAGTAGTAATTTAGGAGTACCTTATACCATCAAATCTACCAGTGAAAATCCCCTCAAATTCGGTCCAGCTTATTAAAAAAGAATAGCACAGAAAATGTATTTATTTATTTCCGTTTCCGTTTCCGTATTTCTTTCCGTGATTTACATTTCGTTTCGCAATATACATCATTATATACCGCAGTTGCAATAAAAGAGAAAATATTATTCTTTAAACATAAGGCGTTCATTTCAGTTTTAATTAAGTTCACTCGCGTTGAAACATATTTCTTGCACGATAATAATTATATACAGTCACAGATTAAAAGAAATAGACTTCGCATCTCGAAAAAATATGAACTCGTCAAAGTATTATCGTAGAATATACGAATTACTCGTAGAAATTTCATGATTTACTTCCAAGATAGTACTTCTAAGATATACTAACGCTATCCAAGATAGATACTGTTTCAAATAAATAAATATTTACATACAATTCTACATAACATAAAAAGATGCATTCCGCGTGGTGTTGTCTTTCTTTTTTGATTTGAGTTGAATGTTTGGTTTCTCTTGATATTAAACACATTTCCTTTGACTTACACAAGCTTGTACACCGAACCGTTTATAAAACGTCATTAAAAAAACCTACATTTTTACATATTTACGTTTTGGATTAACAATGGTCCATATATTTTTAAACACAATTTATAGCTAGAATCATAGTTTAACAGCAGTACCTACTGTTATATTTATTTTTGCGGAATTAATACGTAAAACGACCAGTGCACATAATTTTTTCAGTCGTTATTTAAGGGTCTCTGTCGCTTATAGACGTCTGTGAGCAATTCGAAATAGGTTTAAAATCTAAACTAAGTACGACAACAAATATATTGCCCTTTAGCGATAAGTTGGATTCACACACTTCAAATGAGAACACATCAGCACTAAACTGTTAAAGACTGTTATCGACTGGTCGATGTTTCAGGAGACCCAAGGGCTGGTGCGTTTTTTGGCCAAAGAATATGTTTGGCCATCCAACGCGGTAACGCCGCCAGCCTTCTTGGGGCTCTCCCAAGAGGCAGTGACTTGGACTCTTTGTTTTACATTTAATTTATACATTATTTTTTTGTTTTCTTTTTACTTGTTTTAGTTTGAGTTTTAGTTATTAATTTACTTTGTATATGGTTCTAGTTTTAGTTCTCTTCTATTCA
>DWNY01003388.1:0-10013 GCA_018250635.1 Telegonus apastus
AATTTATCTAGTATATATAATATATCTATTTTTAATCTACTTACATCAATATCACAAATATACATAAAATAACCACTGCTTGAAACATAAGGAAGCAAACAGAAAATCAAACATACATTAGGAGAAAAACATATATTACCATATGAGGAAAATCTCCTGGTGTCGCGTTTCTTCCGCCAAGAATTGTAAACAAACCCTCTGAAAATACGAACGAAAATGATTAAGTACTTGTACATGAATAGTAAATACTTGATAATAAAAGCAACTATTAGAATGCTGATTGAAAATCCTAGATATCTGAGAATTGCAGATTCCAGAAGAGCTTCAAGAAGATTGTCGTATGCTCCCATTACATCATTTTGTTTTTACAATAAACTTGTATGCTATATAAACGTTAGCAATTTAAAGTCACTAACAGTTAGTGACTATTTTTAGACGCCTTTATAAATAACCTTCAATCTACAGATCTTTTTGTTTTTCGTGGGACAATAATGGCTTAAATTAGTGCATTTTCGATAAATCAAGTTTCATCGAAACTTCCCATGATGTATAGCATAAGTGTAATAGATATCCGTGAACGGTATCACGTGATCACTTATCATCAGATGCATTTACATGATCGTTTAATTTATTCTTATAAAAATATAAAACCCAAGACATATTTTACTTACTGCTGGTCAAATTTTTCAGTATTGCATCCTTATTATTCATCGCCCGTTTGTACTCGCAACATTCTGGAAATTAGTAATCAATTATGTTTATGAATTGCATTACATCACAGATGTGGATTAATCGACAAGTTTTTTGGACAATCATTAACATTTTAATCAACACGCTTTTATAAGCTTCGATTGTATAAATGTATGTTTTAAACGGATATTTTGAACGTAATTTGGACCGATTTTGAAAGTTTGGAATACTTTTTATAGATATCAAGGACCACCGCTTTTTTTACTATAATTCTTTTATATTTTTTATCAACTTCCAACGCTTTTTTTACAATAATTATTTCATACTTTTAGTTAGTTTTTTCCCAAAAGCGTGTTTTTTAGTATTTCAAAGTATTATACAATACAATACAATACAAAAATTCTTTATTGTACACCAAACAAGTAGACAATAACAAAAAAAGACACATAATATTTCGTACAATAGGCGGTCTTATCACTTAAATAGCGATCTCTTCCAGACCTTAAAATTGTAGATAGAAAAATACATAAAAATACAGGAAGGGTGTACAAACGTATAACATACCGACTTAAAATATATATAAATATATCAGCAGCAAATGTAAGATGATTACAATACAGGCATAGAAGAACAGGAGAAATATGGAGACAAGGAAAATACGATAGAATGAAAAAAAAACAACAGTTAATTTAAGTAGCATATCATAGGGTCGGGTAAAAATCCTTCTCTTGACTTTTAAAGGAATCCAGGTATCCAGGTGTTATGTATTAAGCTTACTTTTTAATTTAAGTATACGTTTTTATATTAACATCTTTTTGCAACACTCACTTCTATCAGCGATTCTGTTTCCGCATCTTGCATCGTCATCTGTTGGAGGCAGAGGTTCACAAATCTCCTTCCTAGTTTCAAAATTCTCAGAAACTTCTGTATTCGTTAGCTTTACTGCATTCACCATACCTTCTACATTCTCAGAAATACTATCCGGTGTATCTGTCGGCTTTATAAACAAAATGATTATAAAAAAGAGATATTGGAACTTTTCAAACATTAGTATCTTTTACTAAAAATATACCTACTGAACATGCAATCTTATGTCGTAAAATATACTTATCTTGTAAACAAATTCCTTTTGCAATGTTAGTTAGAAATTACATATAAAATTGTGTACTATAAACTTATAAACAGGAAAACTTACATATTCATAGTAATGAATATCATTAAAGGTGATATTAATAGTACATCTACTATGCAGTGCTAAAGTTAACTAGTAGCAGGAAACGAAGGTTCAGTTCATCTGATAGTAAGTGGCCATTAATAGTCATATACTTATATAATCAACCCTAGATAATACTCTTACTTGAAGTTGACCACAGATACGTTACTCATGAGAACTCATGAGGACTTAACTGAAACGCCTCAAATAGGTTCCTATATTTTATTGAAGACACTCTTGACAGCCATATAATAGCAGCGCTTAAAATTGCTGTTCTTAAGTAGGAATGGGTGTGACGGTAGTGTCTCTGAGTTCGAGGCGTGCCAACTTAGTCCTCAGGAGTAGCAAAACATCTGTGGCCGACCTCAAGTAGGCATGCAATCTTCTCTGGGGTTGATTACAGATGTCCATAGGCGGCAGTGGGTACTTACCATCAGGTGGATCGCGTGATCGTATGCATAAAAACTAATAAATACTACTCACCTTAATACCACATAGTAATATTGCCACGATTGCTCCGACAGCCGTGAAAATTGACACTAAACATAGAATGTAGGCTATATTGTTGCCTAATAATATAAAACACCTATGTCTAGGGAACAACATAATGAATATTATAACACATTACACTGAACTGAATACTTGGATCCTTTGTGGTTGAATACTTGCGTCAACAAGCATAAATCGCTAAGAGAACACGGGCCCTATTCTACTTCAATCTAGACATTATTAAACAACTTAATATCACAACCGTTATAATTTATTTTTGATTTAAGTATATATTGGGTTTTATTCTTACATACATACACAACTACGTATATGTGTAATTGCGTTTATCTACTAAAACAAGACAACCGTTTGTATTTCCGTTTGTATATTATTATCTTTTTAACAAATCGTGGATTAATCGATTCAGAAGCATTCTCTAAACGTTTGTTTTCAAATATTTATATTTTTGCATACAATTATCTATATGTAAGTATATTTTCAATATAACGTTACAAAACGCTCCGCTGGTACAAAAAAGCAATTACGGACATTCACAGATGTAAAATATATCAAAATATTTGAGAATTTATTACTATTAGATAATTGAAAACACCATCCGATATTAGTCATTCCTTATTAGAAGAAGTAATCCCTAATGTTTTTAAAATGTTTCGTCTTTAGTCGACATTATTCCAACATCCATAGAACAAATAACAATCTTCTTCCTTTTCAATGAATCTCTTGAGGATGGGATGTCATAAAGACTTTCCGAATTAATGTCTCATGAAACGTTATTATATGAAATGCAAAATAAATTTATAAATTCAAACTTACAATAGTAGAATTAGTCTACAACTGTACGTCATACTTCGTATCTGGAAAACCTATTATACAATATACTTCGTTAAGGAACGAAACAAATTTTATTTATTCCTTTATTATTCATCATCAACCCATAAGTTTGCTATCACTTGTCACGTAATACTGTTCAGACCGAGAAAGATTCCTTTTTTATGGTTTGAAAGTAGCAAACGAGCAGTCCACCTGATGGTAAGTGGCCACTGCCGGCCATGAATATCTGTAATTATCCATAGATAAGATCAAAGTTCTAACCAAGGTTGGCCACGGATGTGTTGCTACCCCTACGGACTAAATTGGAACGCCTTGGATAAGTATGTATGTCTGCTTTACCATACTCTTCAGACCAGAACACAGCAGCGCTTAACACTGCTGCTATTAGGCAAAAACAGGTGTGGCCGTGGTGCCACCGGAGTCGAATCACCAAGGGTTATATCAACGTGAAATACCGTAATAATATTTGTAATACTGTAAAAAATTCTCACCAAGAATCATTTTTATTCTCATATTGAAACATATTTGTATCGCAAGTACACTTGTTTTGTTGGTATATGCGCAATATTGCTTTATAAGTCCAGTGAAGTTGCAGGACAAATAGATGACTTATACAATACCTACTGGGGAAAATTACGAATATTCCCACAATAGGTTAAACACCATAATGTGGTAAACAACTGCATCGTTAAATTCCAATATGTCACGTAACATTTATATATTCATAGAATATATTTATTATCATTAGGCCAATGCCGATAGTTATTCACATGATAACAATTTATAAAATCAGAGTATGAAAGTTTTGGAAAGGGCAGTAAATATAGCAAAACTAGCGGGAAAAATGTAAACTCGATTCTACTCTCGTATTCGAGGATAGTATGAAGTACATTAAGCAGTGGACATGATTTTTCACTATGACCAGTCTAACTAAACATATCACTAAAGGTCATCTAGTATGAACACGATGTGTTGTACTTGTTGAATAGTTTCCAGAACCTTCATCTAATCGTTTTGAGCACTTACATGTAAAAATATAAAACCGCTTATTTTGACATTCTAATTTAATTCTATTACTTACAAATTACAATATTTCTACAACATATTTCACATTGTTAGTACAAATAAATAAGTAAAAAAAATCACTCTTCATTCAATGATTTTTATTTCTTCTTAAACTATGAAAATTTCACTGTAATTAACATTTCAAATATTGATGGATCAATTTATTGATGGACATTTTAGTTTGGTTCCCTACTCTCTGTATATTAACTATGGTTTAAAAGCAATTACACCTTTTTTGACGCATACATCTGCCAGTATCAAATTTCCATGTTTTACATTGTCAGTAATTTAAATAATGAATGTTTTACGTTATTTAATTAATTATGTTTGTAACGCTATTATACAAAAATATTCTCTGCACACACTCGTCTCTGAATGTATGCCTAATTTCACACTCCGAACGCGCAGTATTCGAAAAATGTAGCACAATGTTTCGCTTCACATAAATAAATAAATATTACTAATGCAAACTGTTGTTTGAATGTTGTTGTTTAAATAAATAAATAAGTCACATTTATGTGGTATTATAACTTTGTAAACTTCGCTGCTTGACGGATAGTTTACAAATTATCAGTTAGCAGCTACAAATATAATCGATTCTCAGGTAATATTCCACACTCTTTATTTACTGACGTCAACTAATCATCAGGCCATACAGTTTTTTCTATCCAAGGCAGGAACTGGGCTACGCTGGTGTAGATCCCTGGCGAGCCGGCAACAGCACAGTAGTGTCCCAACGAAGTAATGCCTACCACAGTGTGCATCGATCCCGATGTGATATCGGTCATCATTTGTAAAGGCCCTCCGGAGTCGCCCTGAAATGATATTAGACGATGTTTACACGATTAGACGATGATAAGAAATAAATAAAAGAACCCTTTTTAGTTCGACTCCGCTACACCCATTTCTGCCTTATAACAGTAGTGTTAAGCGCTGCTATGTTTTGGTCTCAAGGGCCAGACCCTCCAGACCAGAACATAAGGAAGACATACGTATCCATTGTAGCTTAGTCCTCAGGGGTAGCTGACTACAGATGTCCATAGGCAGTAATGGCCGCTTATCAAATGGACTGCATGCGCCTTTCCTACTTACAAAGTATAAGAAAAATCTATTTCAATGATTTATTTATGCAGTATGCATTTCAGCCCAATCGATTGGGGTTAACGGGCTTAAGATGCAAGGTTTGACACTAATATACTAACGAACCGAAGTAACAAGTTACAAATCCATATAAATAAATAAAATTGAATTATCTCTTTGTAACATCCAAACACCAACTAAAATGCATATGAGAGTATACACGGTAACTATACTAAAATACAGTTTTTTATCTTTCCATCGCTATGTTTGTTTGATTGAAATAATCTTCAGAAACGGCTGGAGCTATTTTGATGGGACTTTCACTGGCCGATAGCTAACGGTATAAGGCGCATCATAGGCTAATTTAATTTAAAAAAAGACTTAGCGCACACCCCTGGCACAAGCAGCTTCCGACGTCCGTGGTAAATGTCATTTTCTATACGGATGTATTGAGCTATTGTATTATAGACCTTTGTTTATATGTATTTCATGATACATTTTATAAACGCGGATGAGTTAGTGATGTGTCAACTCGTTACTAACTCGAGTTAACTCGAGCTGGGCTTAGCTGGAGTTAACTCGAGTTGAATTCTTTGTGACTCGAATTTGAATACCCACTCCCCAGTAGCGCATCAACCGGGTGAGACCAACATGACGCAAAGTTTGGCGATCATTTATGATATTCATTGCCTACAAATGTCACAATATTGCACATTTGAGGTTATTCTTGTTCATTAATAAAAGTATTTCATTTATGTAACGGAGTTGTAATCCAAAATACATGATACAATAAACTACATTTACAATTCTACCTAATGTAATTAATTATAACTTATTTTTATTGATTACATGCAATGAATTGTCACAAACAAAGTATACTAATTAGGTAATACCGAAATATTTACTTAGTTCATACAGTTAACTCGAGTTACGTGAATTTTAACTCGAGTTAACTCGAGTCGTGTTTTTTCCGAGTTGGCACATGTCTAGGATTAATTAACGGCGTACAGTCTTGCTAAAAATGGTTAAAGACATACCTGACAGGTGTCGATACCGCCAGTTTCAACACCAGCACAAAGTTGATGGTCGCCCAAGTATTTCCATTTCCGATAATAACTTTCATTTTCCTGCAACATGTTTTTACATCTGTCTCTGCCTATCATTTTCACGGAAGCCACCTGTAGATTGTCGGACATCTGTCGGCCGTCTACAAATAAAAATTTAAAACAGTTATCCTTTAAATTTTGAAAATTTTTAAATTATTTGAAGATGTTAAAATCTTAGATATATCATCCTACTGACGTAGGTATTTCTATAGTTAAAACGTTTTGTGGCCCGACTATGGTGGCACCATTTTCACACCTATGTCTAATTAATAACAGCAATGTTAAACGCTGCTCTGATCTAGTTTGGAGGGTTTGGTAAGCGAGACATGGATATCGGAGACTGTAGACTGTGATCTTATCTGGGGTTGATTACAGATTTTCACGGGCGGCAAATGTCCACAGGCGACGGTGACTGCTATTCATCAGGTAGCCCGTCTGCCGTATTGCTTGATTAGACAATAAAAAAATAAAGTTGCCTCTTTCCATCAGACGGGCTGCATGCTCGTTTACAACTTCCATAACTAATAAAAAACAAACAAATCTTTAAATAAAAGATATACGCGTCGCGTTTTGTTTTTCGTTCCTGTTCCATGAAAATATTTCATTAAGAATATTCCATAAAAAACAAGGTACTTCTTAGACAACTGATATAGGTAGAGAGTTAGGACAACATCTTATACTGAAATCGGGACTCGGGACCGCAAGACGATGATTTTAACTACTTACAAATCGGTCAGTCAGAGTAAGAAAAGGAGCCCCGAGATTAACATCCTAAGGCCCCTCATCGTTAATACGGCTTTGAACAATAGGTAAATAAGCTTAGTATTTTTCCTAAAATGTGAGACCGGTATGTAGCCGGAGGACATGGCGCTATAATAATTGACTCGTTTGACTTTTCTAGACATCTCTTTCTCACTAGTTGAAAGTTGTATGAATTTAGATAGGTATCTCTTTCCCATGCATTGTTGGTCTTAAGGTTGTTTAATTTAGATATCTCTTTTTCGTGCAATCTTGGTCTTAGATTTGCGAAAAAAATTATAGTGTATGGTTTCATGTTCAATTTTATCGCTGATATACCCGCGAGGCACACCTATTAATATAGTAGAATGTTAAAAACATACACATTTTGGTCACTCCCCATCCAGTTATATTCAAAGTTGTGAATGGCGAAGCATCCACTTTAGATAGGCAAGCAGGATGAATCGTCTTTGTGAAAATGAGTTCACGGACCAATTCCAAAAGTGCTATGTCGTAGTAATATTCGCCAGCCCTATAGTTCTCATGGTTAATTATATTTTTTATGTTTATGTCCATTCTGTTATTGTCATTTATCTGAAACATAAATGTTTAAAGAAATTAGAACGGAAGTAGCAAACGAGTCTGCAATGGATGCAGTCAAAGATTTTATTCAAAGTAGTTCCCTTACAGAATTATTTTTGAACGTCAATGACATTAATCTACCGCCACTTCGTAAGCTGTTTAGTTATGGAGAAGAAGCAGCGAAAGAAACTCCATAACACACATCTTTTCAAGAAGTTTCATGTTAAAATTTTAACTTAAACTTAAAGCATGTGGAAATAGTCCGTTTTGGTTAATGGGTTTCTTTATATAACATTGAATTATCCAAAAAAACATGTAGCCGACTTGATAGTAAATGGTCTCTGCCGCCCATGAATATTTGTATGCAACTTTTCATACCCATAATTCCTTGCGGCCAGCCAAATTAAAATTGTGTCTGTCTGTGTGTTTCAAGTAATCTTCGAAACGGTCAGACCGATTATGACGGACTCTTACTGGTAGATAGCTGACATTATGAAGCGTAACTTAAGGTACTTTAATTTTTGGAAGAATGTTAGGTTTGGCGTAATAAAATGAAAATCCAAAAACCACAGAGCCGTCGCCAACTTTTAATCACTATCAGGTTGCCAGACATCTTTAATCAACTCCAGGTAAGATCAAAGTCCAAGGTTGACCACAGATACATTGTTTCCCCTTGAGGACTAAGTTGAAACGCCTCGGATAGTATTTTGTCGTGACCACACGGTCCAGAGCATAATGCAGCAGCGCTCAACACTACTATTCTTAATAGTTCTACCAAAAAATAGTTCTACCACCTTCACAATTCCATGCACGGCAGTAACTATTTATTATACGAAATAAATGCTCATTTGCTACTTCAATAATGTGAAAAAACCTGTTACTTACCCGAACAATATTATCACTTCCCAATCTAACCATGTATGGCGTTCTTTCTGCTGTTCGTACGTCAACGGAATAAGTACAATGTGCTGCTGTTAATACAAATTTCTCACTGATCAAAGAACCGCCGCACATGAAGAGGTATTTTTGAATACTTGACATTTTATTTTTTACCAACCATCCTAATGCGGCCTAAAACAACAAATATCTTAGGGTTCCGTATCCAAAGTGTAAACACAGAAGCCTATGTCTAAACCTCCGCTGTCTGTCCGCAAATCTTACCGACATTCCGACATAAATGTCAGACATAAGTGTCTGTTCTGTTCACACTTGTAGGGATTTATTTAATTATCACTAATTATCGTGTCCCAACAAATTTTGCAATTGGAGACACTCGTGTTCTTAGAGAGACACTCGATGTATATATTGAGTAAACGGTGTATAGTGTCGTAGTCTAAATGTACCAAAGCTGTCATAAAGGCACTTGATTTTTTATAAAGTGTGTATTGCTATGACCGCTGTAACATCAAATTGTAAAAATAAAAGGACCCTTTAAGACAGTGGTAATTTTCAGATTTTTTCGGCTTATTTATGTAACCGTAATAGGTGAAGGCTTTATATTCTTAAAACTGCTTGTACGCACATGATAACAAATAGTAAAAATAAACATAAATAGGAACAATAATTTTGAATAAACACAAATGTACGTAAAGAGACTGAATTAATAACTAAATGGTATTTACATAAAAAGTATCAGTTTAAAAAGTGATATTTATATTATAAATTCATTATATGTATGTACCATATGTGGAAATACCCCTGTCTTAGCATTTTCTCCGCCAATCACACCGAATCCGTATTCCATGTCTGGAAACAATAAGGCAAAATAAAAATAACTATTACAAGGTAGAAATGGTTGTGGTTGTTGGTTGGAAGTGGGGCGGTTGTGTCGCTGAAGTGGAACCACAAATATATATAAGCATTTTTTATAGTTTAAAATATACGAAGAACAAACATCCAGACCCAGAACAGGAATCTAAATTCATCATTCAGATATCTGTCCGGCCGAGCATCGAACCCGAAACCCACCGAGTGTCAGACTGCTCTGCTACATGGGTAGTCAAATTATGGGAAGTTTTCGTTCTGCTGGCGTCAATCCATTTCTATCCCACTGCACGGGTCTCGTCGCCAGAGAGAGGCTTAGGAGAGCCTTAGCCTACCGCGCTGGCCAAGTGAAAGTATTAAAGCAGGTGCACATGGTGCGATGCGTCGGCGTTGCGGCGCCGCAGCGGAACCGCTCCGGCGAGATTTCGCCGCAT
>DWNY01003389.1:0-10012 GCA_018250635.1 Telegonus apastus
AAAGAGTGGCTTAGGTCATAATCCACCGCGCTGGCCAAGTGCGAAGTGGTAGACTTCACACACCTGGGAAACCTTTTAGAAAAAGAGAGAGACCTTTTAAAAAGTTTTAAAGAACTCTTAATCGTGCAAGTTACCTCACTATGTCGACCTAATGGTCGACACTCTGCATAATAGCCTAATGCCTACCACTGCTTTTAAATAAATAATTATTACATACATAAATTGATGGGGAGATTATTTTTAAGATTGATGTAAAAATCGTATTTATAATGAATTAAAATGTAAATTATTACAAAATACAAATTCGAGTTATTATCATTATATGAAAAATAATTTTCAAGTTTCTACTATAATTAATGCCGTTAGCACCAGTGACAATTGATCTAGTAATTTTGATATTAGTATAAGGATGAAAAAATAAATAATAATGATAAACTTGTAGGAAGCGCAAAGAGTGCTAGCTTGGCTTAAATGCAGACAACCAGAGGATCCAGTTATCCTGAGGGAACTCGACCGCATAAAGAAAGAACAGATGAAGGATGAAGAGGGATCCAAGTTTTTGCTGAAAGATATCGGTGAGATATTATTTCTTAAGCTGAGTAACTTAAGTGGTTAAATAGTTTAAGTAAAGTAATGTTTTCGTGATTCTAATGTGGCAGCATTGTCTGTAGACAATATACCTGTAGGTAATTCAGTATCTTTATTAGAATAAAGATTGAAGCAAGAAATAGATGAAACAATAAAACAAAAACTTATGCGAATCTCTGTAATTCTGCAAATCAACGTCTGTAGGTAGTAAAATTGTATCAACTTGCGATATAGCTACTGTTCTAATACTCTTGGGATTGATTACAGATGATGTAGATAATAAGACATTAGGCGGATGCGTATGTGCCCGGTTTCTATTTAAGTCTTAAATTAAGAGATATAATATTGAGGTACAAAGAAACTAGCAACTAATATTGTATCAAAGTGAGAACGCTTCTCATGCTAAATATTCATCTCATAAACCACTATGTGATAGTTAAATAAGAAGATAAATCGAAAGAACGTCATCACTAATGAATCAATTATGATCAATCTAGATACTACCATACGAAACATGAGTGTGGCCGAGGCCAAACAATTTAGCTGTGTCAATTGGCGTCTCGTTGGCAATACTTTTTTCATTGTATATTTGGTTGCTTAATTTATGATTGTTCATTACTATCTTTGTAGTGACTTCAGTAACATTAGCGACATCTTTATTTCTGTCTATAATATTATACTGTCTTGCAAAAATAAGCAAGGCCTACTAATTGTGTTTAATATCTATGTAGTTCAAAAAACGATTGGCTTCAAAACACCTACAGTATTTGATTGTTTTCAGTTATCTGTATATGTATTAAAAATGACTTAAATAATTATAGGACCACATTAAAAATCATATGTGACGAAACTTTAGTTTTTGCCGCTTTAGATACGTTAATGACAAAATCAATTATTGCCAATAGAACAAAATGAGAACTCCAATTAAATTTCCAATAATTATTCTGGAGCTCTTAAAATATTATTTATAGACAGAGGAAGGGACGAACGTAGAAAAGCCAATTTATTTATATTCTAAAAGTATGAAGGTAGTGCAGAAATATTGGATAGGACTTTCCCTATAACTTTTCTTAAAATCTTCCGTTGTCGTCAGCGGGAAATTGCGCTATACCACAAGAACTTTATTTTTTATTTTTTACAGTGACCAACAAGATCCTCTTCAGAGCATTTTGCATAACCATGGTCATTACGCTGGGTAGAGAGATTTGCGGGGCCATCACTGTCCTGAACTTCGCTGGGGAGATCTTCAGCATTGCTTCCAAGGGCGAGAGTCTTCTGCTGACGCCGAACCAGCAAGCGATGATGCTAGGCACTGTGCAGGTTGCTGGAGCAGTGCTGGCGTCTAGCATAGTTGAGAAAGCGGGGAGAAAGGTAAAATTTCTGTTTAATTTTTACCCGACTGTTTAACATTATTTCTTACTAGCTGACCAAGCGAACGTTGTTCTGCCATTTAATTTTAATCATTTTCCCGTGAGTCAGTGATGTTTGTACAATAACACCATCTAGTCCACTCTGGTAGAACTATTTTCTTCACGTTCTTAGGTAATTCGACGTAAGAAAAGTTATTTTTGATTTGAATTTGAAGTGGATCAATTGTACTGAAATATAGCATAAATGTTAAGTTAAGATACGTACTATAAATATATCTGCATTCTCTTGAATTACATTCAGTACCAACTAAATTTAAACACACAAACAGCGAGCGTGAGTTACATTCTTACTATGTTTACATTTTTTCCTAATACGAGTACGACACTGGAATTCTAAACCAAAAATTAATAAGGCAACAAAAGGTAGCATATGTAGATGTAGAGAGCGTAGTAAAACACGATATAGTTGTCAACACATTTAAGGATCTATATTTTGAATAATTGATAAGAATAGTTCTTCATTTATCTTCCTTTAATGTTTGCAAACATCTTGAGAGAAATGTAGCTTACTTATTGATCATACCATATACGACATATCTTAATATTATAATTATATGGAAATATTCCTTTGGATACTCATTACTTACCACCGACCTAGAGCTTGTGACTCTTCGTCCAGTGAAAAATTATTAGTAGTATTATTGACTATCTTCATTCTGTGCGAATACTATTGTATTCGCACAGAATAGTCAATTTCATAATACAAGTAAGTACTTCACGCTGATGAAGTGTATATTAAAAACTTCATTTCTTTAAAAACTTTATAGAACGTGACTTAGGCCCTCAGCTTGAGACGTTAAAAGACTTCTAATGGACTCATATAAATTCTTGTTTTAATGAATATATCATATCTTCTCATTCGTTTCTTTTTTTAATTCCAGAGTCTCCTCTTCATCACGTCCCTAATTTCTGGACTCAGTATGTGTGCTCTTGCCTCCTGGTTCGTGTCTAGAGAAATGGGAGTCTTCGCCCCCACTTGGTTGCCGGTTGTGACACTCTGCGTTTGCATCTTCTGCGACTCCTTAGGCCTTCAGCCAATTTCTGTTGTTATAACTGGGGAAATATTCTCCTACAAGGTTAGTAGAATAATTTATTTCTTTTTATAAGTTACTTTTATTGTTTCTTGCTACGTCTGTGTGTCGTGAATGACCAGAATTTATGATGAAAGTAGATGCTTTTCTGTAGAAAGACACAAGTTTCCGAGAAGTTCCTATTTAGTCTTCAAGGATAGCAATGCATAAGCATATGCATATATACGCATATACGACCCGTGTAGCGGAGCGGTCACCGTACCGGTCTGACACGCAATGGGTTTCGGGTTCGATCCCTGACTAGACAGATATGTAAATGATGACTTTAGATTTATGTTCTGGGTCTAGGTTTTTGTGTATTCGTCTTTGTGTGTTTCCATGGCACTCACGACCCAAAAAATATCCTACTGTGGGGCTATGAGCGTCGAAAGTGTATTTGTTTGTACATACATATGTGGCCAACTTAGAACTCTGACTTTGTCTGGGTTTGATTTCAGATGTCACGGGCGGCAGTGGTCACTTATTTGATGGGCTTTATGCTCGTTTGTTACTTCTATATTATAAAAAATAAACACTTTTCTGTTTCTCATTACAGTACAGAGGCACCGTCTTGGCGATGACTATGTCCTGTGCATCTCTATTGGCCTTCTTACAACTTCTCTTC
The DNA here is from genome assembly GCA_018250635.1 of Telegonus apastus. Classification (NCBI taxonomy): domain Eukaryota; kingdom Metazoa; phylum Arthropoda; class Insecta; order Lepidoptera; family Hesperiidae; genus Telegonus; species Telegonus apastus. The sequence goes on from DWNY01003389.1 coordinate 3,714, forward strand.
TTTAAAACTATCGCCAACTCCATCGGAGTCCACGTGGCTTTCTACTTCTTTGGACTCGTCTGCCTCTCTGCTGCGTTGTACGTCATCATCGTCATCCCGGAGACCAAAGCGAGGCATTTAGAAGAGATTTACTCGGACTTGAGGACGAAGAAAGAAAAAGCAAGAGATACAGAGATTGAGAAAGGGAAAGATTATGAAGTTACAGCGATATAAGTATGGTGTTGTGTGATGAACAGTCATGTGTAGTTGAAGGAATATACATATCGATTAAAGCAGTTTTAAAGCTACAAAAGCCTGTACATAATATTTTATATGCAAAATAATAAATCTAGAGAATTTTTATATCATTTTTCTTTCATAAGAAATAACAGACGATAATTTTCTTATTGAATTGTTGATTCTTGTGCGCACCGTTAAGTGCTGGCTTGATTCCTAATCTAGCAGATATTTAAATATAGATACATATTAGATCTTGAGTGATCTCATATTTATTTATATTTAAATAAGCTTAGGTAAGCACGATACAATAATGTTAAAGTACTAACTGTTTAAGTAGAATTCGGGAAATAAATAGTGACTTCACTGCGGTATTTATGAGTATAATACAACTCTATATACTCATAATACTGTTACTACCTTCAGTTGCAACATTTCAAACAAATGTTTGTTATTTGAAGATGTTAGAATTCTTTGTGGTTCGGCTCCGGAGGCACCACCGCCACACCTGTTTCTGATAATAACAGCTGTGTTCAGCGCTGCTGTGTTTTGGTTTGAAGGGTGTAAGAGACACTTATCCAAAGCGTTCCAGCTTTGACCTCAAGGGTAATAACGCATCTGTGACCGATCTCAAGTAGGACTTTGATCTTATCTGCGTTGCACGTCTGTCTGTTTGCGGCACTGGTCACATTATTACAAAAAGTTGTGTTATGAATAATTAGTTATATTTTTAGCTTGAACGGTAATTCGGTAGTGAACAACGCTTGTATTTCTATGTGCATGCCAAGACCAAAAATAAACTGTTTATTTTAATATAGCTGTTACCGTTGAAAGGTGTTCTTTGTAGAAAAAGTCATTTACGAGAGATTTTAGTCTGTACAAATAAATAAAACTGAATTGTCTGTTTGTAACGTCAAAATACCAAGTTTTAAATATATAAATGCATATAAAAGTATACACGGTAAAAACAATCACAAAACTTTTGTCTGTCTTGTATGTTTGTTACGGGTTAGCATCGAAACGGTTGAACCAATTTTGACGTGACTTTTACTGGTAGACAGCTGATGGTAAAAGGCGTGATTTAGGTTAATTTTTGAAAAAGAATTACGATTCTGCGAAATAAATTAATACCAAAGTCATCGACTGGCCAATGTTGCTATTTTATTACTTGTTATATATGTAAGAAATTTTAAAATAATTATGTTAGATACACTAATTATGAGAACTGTACATAATAATAGAGTTATACTACATTAGAATAAATAGATACTCGTGGACCCGCCACAATGGTCGAAAAACGACCATAATTAAAAAATTAAAACAAAAAATACGTGTTAGCCTGGTGTCGTGACCCTTACCATGCTGGTCGTCGAGAATACAAAATACAAGGATAAATACCTACAATAACGTGAGGAGATTTATATACATTTCGTAAGGAAAGTTATAGAGATAAATAAATTTTACCTTTAGTATGAGAAACCAGTGTTTCGTTTATTTTATTAAAGAAATCAATAAGCGCTCTATATATATTTGTTAATCTATTACAACCGATTCACTAGTATATAAATGATTACAACATCATACAACTTCTCTAAACTATATGATTTGACCTAATTGTAATTGAACATCAATTCGAATACTATTATAATATGTATCTACTTTTTATACGAAGAATGTAGCTTTAGCCTTTTGAGATCCACTGTTGGCCACGGTTGTTGACTTTCCAAGCGTCGCTAGCGACAGGTAGCGATAGTCGACTATAGTCGCCGGCGGCCGCTAGCGACAGACGCCAATGTTCGCCACCGGTCGCGAGATGTCGCTGATGACCGTCGCCGCCTGTCGTCAGCGGCAATTGATAAAACACGATCTCAAATTGGCTGGCGGCGACATCTATCATCACCGAAGGTCGCAGACTAGCGGATTGTAGTCATCGATAGCCATTGACCGCCGCAGGTAGCTACCACCTGTCGTCGACGGCTGTCGACGACAGTCGGCGACGATCGCTGACAAGATATCGCTTGTATAGTAACATACTGTAGCTTGTTACCTTCTTTAGTCAATAGTCACCGCACCTAGCATTCTCATAATCGAAAGGTGTTGATGTTACACGAGAAGACGCAGCTGCTTATCCCCTGGACTTTGTCCCTTAATCGCCTACAACATCTACGAGAAGAGACAGTGGTAGATCTAATCATGGAATTGAAACATTTTAATATTTTAACATTTAACGAGTACTCACGATACGTTTCTTAATTTTGCCGATATTTCGACCCAGTTACATGGATCGTGGTCACGGCGAAACTGCGGTGGCGGGGAGAAACCGTAGACAAGTAGTATAGACGAGTAGTGATAGATTAATCTATCTACGTAAGGTAGATAGATAGATATCGTGAGTACCCGTTACAAGTTATAATATTAAAACGATCTCGCTAAGCTAACGGGACAGCAAACTGCAGCAGGACCAGTGTATACGTGGCCACTTGGTTGAACAGCCGCAGTGGCAGCGTCGCGTCTACTAACAGAAGACCACAGGCTGAGAGATTGCTGCAACACGCGCGGTTCACTCGGACCACGTTTTTCATCAGCATAGTGGCTCCTGGAAAGGGTAGTGGTTAGTGGTGGTCTTTTAGGGTTGTATAAATGAAGCTTACTTTAATCTTTTATCAAAAATAATTGAGATTATGCTGTAGTCATTCCGTCTCATTAATTAGAAGTGGCAAGGCATTTGTCATCTATCACTGTATCAAGCAGAAACGTTTTATTTTATAAGATTGCAGTACAGAACCACGCAGTCCACCTGATGGTAAGAGGCTACCGCCACCCATGGCCACCTTAAGCAACTTCATATAAAATAGGAGTTCTATCTGATAGATTCTATCTGAGTTGATCACAGATATGCTGCTACTTCCGAGGTCTAAGATGGTCGCCTCACACACTTCCACTGAAACGTAGAACGGTGTCACCACCTCCGCTGAACTGTAGAACCGTAGAATAGTAGAACAAATAATGATCATGAACTTCCACCAACCCCGTTGTGATTCCACTTTGGCGGCACCACCGCCACACCTATTTCTGCCTTATAACAGCTGTGTTAAGTGCTTAGGGTATTGTGAGGGAGACCTCCTTATTCGAGGCATTCCAATTTAGTCCTCAAGGTTAACAACGCATCTGAGGCCGACCTAAGGTCTGTGATCTTATCCGGGGTTGATTACAGATGGCCATGGGCGGCAGTGTCCACTTACTATCAGAAGGGCTGCATGCTCGTTTAGCTACTTCCATAACATAAAAACATACCTTTTCGATTAACAGCTGACATCATACAAACTGCTCTTTCAATTTCAGCCATCTTACCGCAAAGGTTTTCGTAATAAATGACAAAAATACTGAGCATTAACAAATTTTTTATGGTCCACCCAAACACGAAGGCTTCGGCGATCACACCAATTATCTAGAAGAAAGCAGGATGCTAATACGTCTTCAACCCATTATTGTCCCTCTGCTGGGCACGACCCCTCTCAGAGTGAGAGAGGTGTAGGCCATAGTCCACCACGCTGGCCAAGTGCGCATAGGTAGACTACACACACCTCCAAGAACATTTTTTTTAAAGAACTCTCAGGTGTGCAGGTTTCCTCACGATGTTTTCCTTCACCGTTAAAGCGAGTGATAATTAATTTCTAATACGCATAAAACTTCGAAAAGTCAGAGGTGGTGCCTGGGATTTAAACCTCGGACCCCCGATTGAGACGCCGAGTATCAACCATTAGGGTATCACTGCTTCATGCAATGTTTGCATAGTAGGTATATCAACTTTATTACTACAAACATAGTTAAACATCATTGCAGTGATGAAGTAAATTAAATTAGAGCAGGTGGAAGATCCGATGTAATTGAATTGATTTAATGAAGTAACTCAATGTAGTGTTAATCAAAGCTACATAGATTGTCTGAGATTACTTTAGATATTTAACATGTCACTAAATACAAAATGAAAATATTAACATTTGTAGGATTCATTCATTTATGTTTTTATTCCTTACATAATACTTGTTACTATTCCATAGGTATTTACAGAAAAGCTATTTTTTTTGTACTTTTTACTTTAATTTTAAACAAGTCCTAAACTTAACCATAGAACTTTTGTAATATACTCCGCTTACAATATCTATGCAGAGCCTTTGTAATAGATACTACTTATTTATCAAGAAGTCGATTAAAAAACTGGTCTAACACGTAGTTTTACTCGTAGTAGGTTTGTATATCGATGTCTTAAGCTTTACAATATGAAATACCTACTATATGTCCATCTTTCTACAGATATTGATCAAACACAAGCATTCTAACTATTTAAGTATCACTCGTAGTTTTTACACCGATCTCACAAGCCCTACAATAAATGTAACTTTTCAAACTCAGCGGTAAATTAATTAAATGTTAATGGGACACCAATATTTTACATTCTTCTTTGATTATAAAACTAAATCAGCCCATGAATATTTCAAAGCAATACCAACAATACAAAGACCGGATACAATGACAGCGCAGGATATGCGTCCGACACATTCGCGTCTAGACTCATGACATCAGTTATTAAATTGGGCCTGGTCTTAATTGGTGCTTAGTGCTTCGCTTCTTCGCTGGGTGACATTCGCCAATCGTCCGAGTTCATATTACTAACCACAACTTTGCTAAGGAATGTGTCTTGAAAATATTGCCATCGCGACTCTAAGCTTACTTAAACCTAAGCTTACTGAGATCAACTTAAAACTGAATTGATGTTTGTGCGAGTTTAAGAAAATGTCTTAAGGTTGATCTTAGCACTGATTTTTTTTTTGTGAAATCTGAAACATCCTCAATATTAAATTGAGTTAACTAAGATGAATGAAACGATTTTTAGTGTGGGTATGTATTATTCGAATTCGACAATAATGGATTTCATTTCTAAAATGTTCCCATTTCAAAGTCTCAAACATCTGTCATTCGCATAATAGCAATGTTTATATCAGCATCCCCAAGTTAGACAAACTTCCGCTCGGTACGTTAAACACCGGCTCAGTAATCCGCGCCGTAGCGTTGCAAAACGCAGAACAAACTGGCTCGCTTTGTGCACTAATGAGGGCCACGTGGCTGTCCCCCGCAATGCAGACTGCACAATAAAACAATGGGCTATAGTTCTGCACTAGCTTTATTCCTGCAGGATGAATTCTCGCGTGACTCCGGCCCGTTACTTGCGGACCGCAGTTCTAATAACTATTCCGTTTATGGTTCGAAATGAAATCGACTCTATTTCCGTCTGACACACGAAATGTCTATGTTCCTATTGGATTTTTGTAAGTTAGTGAAAAAAAAACACAAAAAATATCGTAACATCATTTCATGACACGTGTGCTTTAGTGGCGTAAGTGTTTGTAAACTCAGGGAGTCGTTTCCACTCTTATTTTTTCTGAGTTATGCTAATACACTTTGGTGGTATCATGTGCTTATATTTTTTTTAGTTTTGCTTTAATTATTAATACAATAAAAGGAATATTATCGTTTACTTAGTTCGTATGCATATACTCTATATATTATATCATCTTTGCAGTATCACAGAACTTTAAAGTTTGAACTAAGTTTCGTAGACACAGTGAACATAATGATAACCTTTAATTATGTAAATTACAGTTTGAAACCCTTGTTTAACGTTAGTTTCTCAATAAACACTAGTGTTAGATCTGGATAAAACTTCATCATGAGAGAAACGTGTGAACTTTTGATCGTTATGTTTGTACACGCGCTGTCACCAAACAAAACAACATAAACATTCGATATTCGGTGCGAGGCGGTTGAACTACGGAGCCCTTCTCTGCAGTCGTGAACTCGGAGGGCTATTAGAGCGATTGTTGAGAGTTCAGTAACATGAGGTCGTCGGTGCAACGTGATGATCGGTGTCATCGGTCCACTCACCTAATTGTGCGAAGACCTTGGGGCGGACGTTCTCCTGCCAGGCGGCGGCGGCAACGGCGAGGGTTGCCGCGATGAGGGCACAGCGCAGCACGAGCATGGCACTAGTCACAAGTCGACATCACTTGAAGAGCACTCGCGGC
>DWNY01003390.1:0-10011 GCA_018250635.1 Telegonus apastus
TATCGAAGAAAATCTATACTTATAAAAAGTCTTGTTACACTATAATAATATGAATTGCGTTACTCCTTTATATTTTTTCCCTCATAGCTCCAAGATAGATTTATAAGAGCATTTGGTATAAAGTCCTTTCAAAATATTTTTTTAAATAAACATTAAAATCTTTATCTACTAGTTGATTCCTCGCATTGTTTCTTAAATAAATGTGACGGTGTCAAAAGTAAGTTAGCTCAATGAGTGTAATAGGAGCGTGTCGAATGTCTAGCCGGTAGTGGCGGAGAGGAAATGGCCGCTCATACAAGCGTCGTGTGCCCGGCGCGTGGCGGAGCATGTAGTGGACCACCATTTCTTCGGACTTCGTTCATAATGCCTAATTATGTCCTTGTCACGATCTTAACGTCATATGGCTATGTCAAATTTGGGTGAAGAATCGGTGACGCTTTTTTAGCTGGAAAGCTGCCTTTTCTCTGTCCAGCACACGGACACATGCTCACCGTTCCAGATAAAATGACAAACAGATAGGTTATAAGATTATCAATTCTGAAATTACAAACAGACGATTTTATAATTAGACATGTATTTATGTATAGACAAAACAGTGCATGAAATTCAATACAAGTAGATTTTTTACAACGTTTAAAAATTACCAAATGGACCTACAAATTTACCTATTACATTGGCTTAATAAATCCATCAACTATTTTATAGCTAAACAATATAATTTTTAGTCCGATGGGCATTGTAAATAGTGTACTTATTTATCACTTGGCCCATAACAGTTATACTGAGTTAGCCGACCTCACTTACCACGCTGACCTCATTCGTAAATCATTTAATCTTATTTCAAAGAGCAGGGGCTCACAGTCAGCTATAAAATTTAGACGACTACAGATTATTTATATACGAAAAATACACTGACACCTCAGTTGATAAAGATATTATTACACGTAATTTACACATTTTAATATCTCGCTTGACAAGTACAGATTTATTGTTTGGGTGCTTAAGTTGACTTTATCGAAATCCAATTTAAACGAAAGCTTTTATCTAAAGGGTTTATATCTTAATAATCTTAAGATACAAGGCAAGTTGACGTGTAACGCAAAGTCTTAGAAGACTTCGAAATTCTGACTGAGGAGGCTTCATCGTCACACCGAATTCTACCTAACATGCCCACATTAAGCGCTACTGGTAAGAGTGATACGCTCTTGCGCCGACTTAGTTCGCAAGGATAAAAACGCATTCGTTGCCAATCTTAGGTAGGACCCTAAGCTTATCCAAGGTGGATTATAGATCCCCATTTTCATTTGCCACTTATTATGTGGAGTATTCGATTCCTACCTCTATAATAAAAAAATCCTTGTAACGCAACGTGGTTGGCGACACAATCGCTATAAGTGGCGCATACCTTAACATTCTACATCATGTAACAAGCACTCCAAATTAATATATCCTGGCTCGCGCCGTGATTCCTAATATTATATTTAGACGTGACACGCGCTCGTTTGTATCAATTGGCCCCGTCTGCCTCACTGATATACGGCCGACGCTACTTTAGAACAATGACGGCACAAATTGCACGATTACGGGCCTAGCACCGCCCCGCAACCGCAGGACTGAAAGAACCAGAGATCTTAGGCCTCTGGCTACCATAGATTAGATCGTATTCTTCAATGAAGCAGTCATAGCCTAGTGGTATGAGTTCGGCCATGCCAGGAGTCCGAGGTTCTCACCCCTTGTATGTCTCATTTTTCTAAGTTTCGTACGGAAATTAATCACACGCATTGACGGCGAAAGAAAATATCGAGAGGAAACCTATGAAGTTTCCTTATAGGAAGGATAAAACAATCTTATAGGTGTTCAAGAGATCTATGGAAAAAATTGATTATATGGAAGTCTACCAATGCGTACTTAACTAGTGTAGTTGACAAGACCGCAACATTCTTATACTGAGAGAAGACCCATACACCGCAGTAGGATACTAATGGGTTGATGATGATCTTGCTTATTAAGATTGGAATGAAAATTAATAGAAATCCCAAATTCTATCGTAAATATAAGGCTCAGTAATGTTTTATACATCGTGCTTTGAATAGAATTTTAAAAGACATGATCTAATCTACTTCTTAGTAAAATACATTTAGGATCATTTTGAAACCTGCTTTACTTGGACTTGATACAAATATACACGTGTGTCAAAGTAACTCCTTAACATCTGAATTGGGTCTAAGTAAGATTACTACTATGTGACACAAAAGTGACTATTATATGATAACGATCAATGATGTGTAAAAAGTGTCAAAAAGTACAAACGTGCTTCTTTCCGCATTCGTGATAAGATTTTTCTTTTTATTAAAACCAATCATTAAATCTATTACCGATCCTAAGTACCTACACAAAAAATAAGTATACACTTAAGGACATAATCATTCATTTAAGTAATTAAAGTTAAGCAACTCTAAATTACAATAAATTTATTATAAATACGGTTCATTATACATCGTATAGATTGTAATATAAACAAAAAAATGATTTATTCATTTGTACATTGCAAAATGCACATCAATTCACGATAATTGCCATGACCACAAGTTTGAATATGTATGAAATTGAATAAACTGCTTCGCTTCATTTGAATACTTTAGAGACGGCAGTACTTATTTCCATACGCGGCTTTTACTTGTACCAAACTTAGTCAACATGATAGCAATGTACGCGCAAATTGTAGCATAATGTTACGCGTTTTGTAGCTTTATAGCTCAAACCAGATAACCGGGGCCATGGGAAGACAAGTTTACAGATCGCGAGGGACAAGAATAGAAGCAAATTGTCACATAAACTGGTAAATATAGAGCACAACGAATGTTGGAAAAACAAACAAAATCAACGACAACTTCTCAAATGTGCAAATATTTGTATGTTAAATAAGAGATACGTAATAAACAAGAGTCGTAAATTTTACAAGTAAATTTTGAAGTCGTTTCGGAAACACAAATGTCAAATATAAAGAGGTTCTGCTATTATCTACCCATTTTACGTTCTCTCACGTCATCCTCTTAGTGTTGTTTTCATAAATAGCGTATTTTATTACAAGGCATTCTCTGCCAAGATGTTCGAGTTACACAGACCATCATTTCTACATGATTGCCATCCTCTTCACAATACCTGTATATTCGATTTATAACAATTGTTGACAATTCTTAAATTTAGTATAATCTCCACCCAGCAGAAATAAAGGGTGAACGTATACATAGAATACTCTGATTTTCTTCCGAAACTTTTTACCATCCGATGGACTTTAAAATGATTTATTGACAGTGATAACGACAGTCTCATTATTTAACGTGTACACACCCAATCCTAATCACAAAACAATCCTTAAAACTTATCACTAGGGGTCTTATATCCAAGAGCCGAGCACGCTTCAACGCCGGCAAGGTTTCCATATCAGGAACATTAGTATGTAACACAATCAATATACACTCTATCATTAAAGTAAACGTAAAACACAAATAATTCCTGCATCAGGGATAAGCGATTACAATACTCATTTAATAGCTTCATGTGCGGCGGCGCAGCGCCGGCACAAATCAGTCTAATGAGCGGATCACATGAAAGCCTTTTAATTTCCCATTTCGTGCGGGCACGGCGATATCGAGTGACTGTTATTAATATAGAAGCAGGGCCGGTCGCCGGTGGCGGCGCTCCCGACAGCCTCGATTACGGCCGACCGTATGGAGGTATCGCGGGCGCTCTCCGCAACTTATCTCCCGCTATTAATTACGCTTAGATATGCACCAGACAAGTTTTAATGCAACTGCTTCATTTGTTGCTGTAGCGAGAGTGCCATATCGGAGACGTTACAGAAGTGATAACTTTGTGCGGGTGACAGCCGGCCGGACGCCGAGCGCGAGCTAGAAACAACGTACTATCGGCCGGTGCGTAGATGACTGATAGTTCTGTCCGAACGTGGTACATTTAACACCGATACTGATCTACTTATAAATCAGTTAGCCGGCGTTTTGCAAGCGACCAGTACAAGCGTGCAGTACACGATTAACGCAATTACGGCTTCTGTTCGTGAAAGAAATCGCAATAAGATCAGGTGGAGCCGCGGGCGGCGCCGGCAAGCGGATAATAACACCCCACCAGGCACAAATAGAACGGTGTTGCACATCGAGAGGGGCAACTATCGTGCTCTAAATCATTTGATATTGTAAGCACGTCCATCAGTTTAAGATTCAATTATTAATTTTATGATCGCTACGACCTCCTACCGACAACGTACCAGCTTATTTCTAAAAGATATTGCATTATGTTCATTTTATGGGGTTTCCTATATTTAAATTCATTTCAAGAGAAGTAATAGAAATTTAAAATTGCGCATATTTTACTTATAAAAAAACACGTGATCCATTATATACCAACGAAAAAAGCAACGTACAACACACAGACACTCAAACACAAGTCTAGAAATTAAGTTTATGATGCGTCGCTATGTCAGTCGTCTTGCTCATATTAAGAAAACTCAATAGATCCAAATCTTTTAGATAGCCCAAAAATAATACCTACATGAAGGTAATATTGTCGGTGAGACAAACATGGATAAATTGCTCTCAAAGGATAAAACAAAAAACATTCATGTTTCATACATAATTATATAAATATGTTGTATTTTAAATATGTAGATCAAAGCCCTTTTGATATTTGACGAATTAACAACTGCCCTTAGTTTCAAGATGTCGCAAAAATTTTAATACATAAATTGGACTTTTAATTCAAATGCTTCTAAAGAAGAAGTTTACGAACTTTATAACGAAAATTAATTAATTACCTTCGTAATAGTTACTTATTTATTATATTTGTCATGTTAAAATTTGTAACCATTAAGCCTCCTGAACATATAACTCTGTCACCCATTGAACATTTTCGTAGGTTTTGAAGTGGAAAAGATGTAAGTAGTCTATTATATCAGCAGTCATAACTCACGGGTCCGAACCAGTCTGCTAAAAATAATTGTTTCGGAGCGACGTCCTGCGGAGGCTATCTGCAAGACTTGTTCCTTCTCTGATACAAACTACGAGAACATCCCGTATCAGGGGACTGTAACCTTATATTTGGATTTAATATATTACCAAAGCAAATAGAAATGAACATACAATATCACAATAGACATTAGACGAAGGTCGTAATTTTAAGAGACTAATAGTGAAATTTTAACACAGGATGTCGAAACCTTCGTTGATTGAAATAGAGAGAATAATTAACTTTTGGCAAATTTAAATTATATGATTGACACCATAAAACAATACAAATCTGATAAGCCCTAAATTATTACATGTAAATATTACTTGTTTATGACTAAAATGTTATCAATCCCTGATACAATTATAGCATTAGTTGCTAAAGAGTTAAGATCATACGCAAGACCTATCCATTAAATTAACAGATCTCGTAATATCAGATACAATTAAACAGGTAATATCTTAGTGTTTCAATAGTAACAACCACTAATCTATTCAAGCTCTAAGAACACAATGAAGGAAATGCTTATCTGAGAGTTATAATGATTTATTTTATTGCGCCAGGACATTATTTAAACCTGCAAGACATATTATAGGGCTAGGCAAAATAGTAGATTAAAGAATATAGTCCAAAATACGTCAACTGAGATCAATTCTTAGGAATTCTAATCATTTGATTTCTTTTATAAGAAATTTTGACATTTTGTTATGCAAATATTATCTTTAAAACCGACTGTATAAAGGTTTTAAAAATAATGTTACTCAAATTTCGCGAAAGTCGTTGTAATTTGGTTATTTTAATATTTGCATCGTAAATTAAATGGTTGTAATTACCTATTATTGTGCCTATACTAATGATAGGTAAATGACACGCTTAAACTTAATCCATAACAATCAGGAAGTAGCACCCTTTCCGCTTTTTCCTACTATAAAATCCTACGCTGTAAAACACTAACATATAAGAACCCCAATACATTTGTCAGATCCCTATTATTAAGTTCTTTTTTTAATAAGTACAATGCATGTATCTCGTCTCATAGCAGCATTTATCTTGTTTTACTTGTTCGCCGCTGATTCTGAAAACATCAATATTAAATTGCAACTAAAAATGTAGTGTATAACATGTTAGATGAATTCTACTCAAAAACCTCAACCGCACAAACCTGAACGTTCCTAACTTCCTAACTGGTGTTTCGTCTACACATGTAGATTGTATCAGAAGGCATTACGTGATCAGAAGTCGTCGGCAGCGGCCTTATCTCGCGACACTGCTGACCGGCTGATGAAACCAGAGACGAAAACCTCCCCGCTAGTATTGCTATAACTCAACCCGATAACGCTGTAGCGCCTCTCGGAATTGTTAACGACAAATAACACAGATAACGAAACGGCCACCTAAACGACCATATCTGACATTCGATAATATTTAATAATTATTTACACACATTTATCAGATGCAACCAGACACGTGCTTCGGCCGGTGTCAACATGCTGTTATAGCTAACGTTTATAAAAATAAATTACCTGACCTTTAACGGCTGAAAAGTTTACGCAACGAATAGTTTATCTCGGTGTTTTCATCTTTTAAGTTCCATTTATGGTTTAGAAAATCATAACACCATATAACAAATTGATATCTCCGCTTATATTGAAATTTACTTGCACTTCGATTTTAAAGGATCAACCCTATTATATTTTATACATTGGACGTACGTTAACATGAAATAAAGTATTAAACTTATACATTTTCTACAATAGAGGATTAGCATAATAAGAGTTAATTAGCATAATAATTTGCGTTGCCTACCATACTGCCCTGAGGACTAAGTTGGAATGCCTTGTTTAAGTTCATATCCTAACCCTCCAAACGTAAACTCTGTAGCGCTTAACATTTCCATTACAAAGCAAAAAAAGGTGTAACGGTGATGTGTCTGGATCGAACCCCGAATAGTTCTAGCACCTTCAAATAGTACCTATTATTAATGATAAGAATGTACTACCATTTATTATCATACTATTATTATCATGGCCCAATCATAAAATGTGAGTGATCGTTATTACTTTAATGTCACAATTGTGGAACAAGTGGTTCGGCATCAGTTCAGTGGGACCACTAGCGGTCACTACTCAGCGCGCCCTCACTTAATGTCATAAATAACTTTGTCAATCTGCTAACTTAATAGCATAATTTATCCGTCTCAGGACAACATAACGAGCAAAGCCGATAATAAACCAGAAAAGCCATGAGGTGATAATAGCTGCCCGTAAATAATGATTCCTGATTGCCGGTCCACACCTCAACGCAGGTCGTCGCTAAAACATAATACCGTTGAGTGTATCTGGCAAAACGTTAGTTTGTAATACTAACGTACAGATAACAGAACTCTTCCTGTATTTTGTATGTCCGTAATAGCGAGATCTGACCTCGCAAGTTGTCCATGTCTTTTATTCAGTAGAATGCAATAGGAGTCTAATTAACGCCAGTGTTCGGACACGGCCTGCATCGAGGATGTTCCGATTAGAGCGGCTCGCCCGTTAAGGAGAAACAATCACATCTCCTACAAGGAATGGGCAAGATTAGCCACTTCCCCGCCGCACTGTTTACAAGCGAACCGATCAGAAACAAAAGACGAAGATTGCGATTGAACGAATTTCATTTTGTTATCAATATAGAATAATATCCTTTAAGTACTCTTTCTTTAATTACCTTACGTGGATGAATACAAAAAGCATGCAATGTCGCGATCCAGCGGCAAGCGCTTAGAGGAAGGAAGGCAAAGCAACACAGCAGCGAGCTTGGAGCGACGTATGCCGCGGTACACGGTTGCTGTGTCGATATGTTCCCCGATAGCCACCGCTCCACCGGCCGCACCATTTATTCATGGTGCAATAAATTCAAATTACCGGATTAACAATAGTACGGATAGCATCTTTCGAACCGATACTCGCGGACCGATATTGACGATGTAAACTGCAAATGCTCTTGACTTTATAAACGTCAGTAAATCTGTCGCAATTACTGTGATAAAAACGTGCTCTAAACGAATTTATAGCTCTCGAGTATATCAAAATGTCGTCTTCTCCGCTATACGTTGAAATGTCGTCTTTAAAAAATAAGCTTGTTATTTAATTAATAAATATTTAATAAAAATGGGGATTAGAAAGCGAAATATATGTTTGATTAGTTTCAAATTGTTAATAGGTACTTTAAAAATATCAATAGAAATTTGATAACAATTCTATGTTTATTAATAAATTGCTATCAATAAACGTCGTTGGCGCACCTCAGTTAAAGCTCATGAGCCTTGTATCAGTCGCTTGGTGGACGCTATATAGCGCAATGAAATCCTACACCGCGACGAATCGAATGCTGTCCTGTCGCGTTTGAAATTTCTGCAATATTTCGCCCTTTTCACGCAGATATCCTCGGCCCGTGTCTAAACCGCCGGACGTGAAACACAATATCTTCGAGTGCGCTCCATAATTTATACGCACTGGTTTCGATGTGGGTAATGTATTAGTCAAGGTGTAGTCTTAAATTGTGACCTATCTGATAAATGTGCCAAAAATAAAAGTTGGAGTGAAATGAAAGTACCGTAGCTCACGCGTAATTGCTAAAGCGTCACATTCCAACGCACCGTTTACCTAAATAGATTCAAATGAATGCGTGCGATTAGCGTAGGCACTCTACGCCGGCTCTTCTGCGTACATCAGCTCGACGCCGGAACTAGTTTGATGTGTTACTACATTTAATTGGCATCGGATGACAGCGCTCGGAGACTGCTCATCAATCGACGATAACACAATTGTTATTAATCACGACGTCGTATTATATTACGTAACGATCTCATCGTACAGTTAGATGCATGGTTGCATAAATTGATACCTTAGTATAAGCTATTCTAAGCTATGTATGTATATTGTATACAGACTAATGTATCAATTTATTAAATGAAGATTAATTTATTCGTAATCATGGTACATTATTACCTAGCTATTTCAATAATAATTTGTAAGAAGTGCATCATGATGCTATAATCTGAAAAAAGACAGAATAATTACACATATTATTTAATATTGGAGCGACAACAGCAATTCATGTATTTTATCGACATAATCCATCTTTTTGTTAATGCTAATGCTAAATTCACCTTTGATACACTCTTGAGCTTATTTTTCAGCTGTATAGCTGTAAGTATATTGATTTTAGTTGTATAACTAAAATAATTATACTTACATTTCTGTTCTGGGTCTGGGTTTTCGCTTGGTCTTTATCTATAGCTACGACGGCAAAGGCAATACCAATGCGGCACTAAAAGCATAAAAAAATATTTTGCTAACTTATAGATACTCGTCCGACGGAAGTTTTAAGCCAACATGATTAAAATTAAATCACGGACGGCTCTTGCTTAATATTTTCATTCAATCACGACAATCTGCTACAAATCATATAAACAATCTAAGATTTTTTTGTTGCAATGTCGTAGTTACATTTTTTCATAACTCGGCTAGTAACATTATTCTTAGCAAATTTATGTATGGTTTTTGTCAATTCTGAACGTATGTAAAATTCAAGATATGTATGTTTCTAAAACACTCAAGTATTCAGACACAGGTGAAGCTAACACACTCGTGTTAAAAAATGTCAAACTAAAAATATTTAAATGAGTACAAGCAGAACTGGCAGCTCGCCAACCTAAATATTATATTCCACAAAATCATTGTAAGCAGAGGAAACATAAAGAAGCATATATAAGTGTTAAATATTCCAATTTATACAGAATTTAAGCAATAATAAACCAGTGACATACATTTCATTTTAAAGTTTTGTGAAGTTATTTTCTCTATAAAAATAAATGTGATCTTTACTAACATTATAAGAAAACCCCAAAATCCCAAACTTACGGTGTCTAAGAATTTTCCCACTATTTTCAAGCCCGAAATAAAATTATTTTGATTACGGAGGATACATTTAAAATGATATATATTA
>DWNY01003391.1:0-10010 GCA_018250635.1 Telegonus apastus
GTAAAAATCTATTTTCTTAGCCATGAATTGTTAGAGCTTATTTTGAACACCCAATATTAGTATGCCATTTGACAGTGTTACATATAAAGATAAAATTCTGGAAACTAACTATATATAAACTAAAGAAAACAATTAATCTTTAATACAATATATATTATATTTCTTATACATTCTCTTACTTGACACCAAATTAAGCAATATCATTTTAATAAGTTTCAATTCATAGTCTTATTAGGTACCTAACATACATAGGTACACAATCCCTACAATAAAGATCCCTATAATAGATTTTTTTAATAAAATGCATGAAAGCAAAGCTTCTTATACATCAAATCCACTTTACGATTTATTGAAATTTAGTACAAAATATTAAATAGGAGAAGTTTTTGTTTGTCTGAAATAGTTACTAGTTTTGAGTCACACAGTATTAGAATTTAAGCAATAATATATAGGATATGCAGAGTCAATAGATACTCCTGACCTCTCAGATAAAAAATCCTCTAAATGTCACTGTTTTTTATATATCAATATATTTTCTATACCTACATTAAAATGGCCTTTATATTTCTTTTTGTTTCGAGCATGTAGTAATAAGTTGATGCATGAATTATCGAAGCACAGCATGGTAAACAATGAAAAAAATTACAATATTACATTATGACAGTTACCTAATAGTGTTTGTAGTAGTTATTGAAAATAATCAAATAGTGCAATCATAATCAAACTGATATATAGCTCAAATTTTAAGCATACTATTTGTAATTAGCAATAAATAAATAAAAATGTGGACTCACTGAATAAAACTAATATTATTATTTATACAATGCACATAAGTGATGTGTAAACCGGTTTTTAACAGAACTTATATACTGCATTTCCATTATTGTTGCTTAATTACCTATACAATAAGTGCTAACAAAAGTTATAAGACAAAGTGTTCAATTTATAAGCTATTTTCGTTATAATTACAGAAAGAGAGGCTCAGAATTACTCACTGAATTAAGTGAATTCAATGACCAAATTACCAAATAAACACAAATAATTAACGTTATAGGTTAACATATTATACTCCAAACATGTCTATTACATACAAAATACTAAAAAAATAAATACATTATATTTCATAGAACTTACTTTATTTGTTGTTTATATCTGAGTTGGAAGTACCTTTCGGCGAAACACCTTGGCGTTGACAGGTATTCTACTACGAAAGTTCTTTTGCACTATGCACGTGAGTTTTCAGGCTTAACCGTTACGTAAAAATGCACTATTATACGTTAAAATACTTATTTACATTTGGTAATCACGTAAATTCCCGAATTTTTCAATCCAAACAATCACCGTTGGAAAAAGTCACTCTTTTTCACTACTATACACTGTCTACCTGTTATAGAGTGTATACATATACATACGTATAACTACTTGCCAGTGTTGCTAACTACAAAACAGCCAAATCGCTAGACGACATTAAAAAGCAGCTAAACTGTGTTTTCTTTCCTAAAAAAAAGAAAAGAACACTAAGATAAAATTACATTTTCCATCAACCAAACACAGAATTTGATGTCAAAAAAATTACCACTGAGGCTACTTGCTAATTATGGGTTAAAATTGATTGATATCTTGCCTCTCATTTCATCCCCTTTTAGTCATTAAGTATTTGGTCCCTAAAACTCCCAAACTTTTTTGGTCCCTAAGAACATGTCAAAAATCATCATGCCTAGTTCTAGCGACGAAGTCGATAAAGCTACGAAAGAATTATTTTTGTGTTGTTTCCAGGAATACTTAAAAAAATCTTAGTAAAGTTCCATTACTATACTATACTATACTATAAAGGCCTTTGATCCATGGTCATAAAAAAATAAAAAAGGTTGACATTGGCGTAAAGACAAGAAGCCAAGGCCGGGATAATAATATTGAAAAAGTCGGACATAATATTATAAAATCTCTTGGAGGAAAGTAAAATCTTGTATAAGATTTCCTCCAAGTATAAGATATTGTATGACATAAAGTCATAAAGATATTTCAGATATTAATATATACAGAGTAGGACAGCCAGCCTTAAATGTTTCCATTGAAAAAAAGGGAAAGCAATTGAGGCTACCTATCTATCTCTCTTTTTCGCATGTGTGATAAGTCAAAGTATAGATTCTCTCATCTTCCCTGTCTTATTATTTGTTGGAACAATTGCACTCACGTCATAGTCAGACTGTGGCTCCCCTGTTTTATGTATAATTCTATGCGTAAACTACATCACTCAGGAGTTTTGGCGGGAAAGCTCTATTTCTTCTTTTCTCTTCTTTAAGCTTCTTTTTTTTAACTCTTTTTGCGTGCCACGAAAAGAGCTGTATCGTCGCATGATGTTATTTTTCAAAACTAATGTATAGTCGTGTTTTTATGTGTAAAAATGTTGGGATTTTATCATAAAACGCTCGATAAGGTGAACGTGGGTAGGAAAGTTATATAGGCGACTTTCGCGTTGCTTCAGAGACTAAACACAAAGTTCTAGTAAAGTCTTCCATTAGTTCACTGGACCTAACTCATCATCATCATCTTCCATATGGAACATTTCATCATCGCCATTTTCCATATGGATATTCATTAGAATGATAAGCAATAAAGACATGAAAAAAAAAATGAAGAATGGCTGTAAAGAACTTGAATACATGGCCGTAAAAGTAATTTAAGAAAAACATCACTAATAGCTGTCACAGCGACACCTGTGAGTGTCATATTATGCGAAGTATAACCTTCAAAACCTTGCGCGTCGCGCGTAATGTACTTATTTATTTTATGATTATGAAAAATAACCTGAAAAGTCCAGACAAATAGAACTCTGAAGTATAATGGCGAGTCTGACAAAAATGAGTAATTTTCTGCGAAGTACCACCGCGATATGTTTACGTGCTAGTAAAACTACACATGTTTGGAGCCCCGTAATAGTATCAAAAGCTATTCATACAACTGCACCCCAAAATGATTTAATGGAATTTTTTGACTTGAAGAAAAATTGGAACGAATCAAATATCAGAGTCGGAAGAGCTTGGAGATTAGATGAGCTTAGAATAAAATCAAATACTGATCTACACAAGCTATGGTATGTATTACTGAAGGAACGCAATATGTTGTACACAATGGAACACGAATGTAACGCGAAGGTAAAGTTATTCCCAAATCCAGAGAGGATTGATAAAGTGCAAGAATCTATGAACAATATAGAAACTGTTATTAGAGAACGTAACATTGCCTATTACAAGTTAGAAACAGGCGAAACTGGGGAAAGGCCAGTCGAGGATGTAGTCAACTTATTTGGCTTACCAGAAAAGTATCAAAAAACAGAGAACTATATACCAAAATTTATGAACACTAGATGGGTGCGTAATTACCTTGAACATGGGTACATTAACAGCTTGGCAGTAAAGAAGTTTTACCGATTGTATAAAGAAAAGCAGCACCTGGAGAAAAAACGAGCAAAAAACAGGGATTATAATCATGTGCAACAATTATTAAAAAGATTCCCAAACTTGGATATGGAAGTATTAAAAGCACAGTACCCTGATGTTGATATTGAGAAG
This sequence comes from Telegonus apastus, assembly GCA_018250635.1. Taxonomy (NCBI): domain Eukaryota; kingdom Metazoa; phylum Arthropoda; class Insecta; order Lepidoptera; family Hesperiidae; genus Telegonus; species Telegonus apastus. The sequence goes on from DWNY01003391.1 coordinate 3,573, forward strand.
GCAAAGAGAACCAAAAAAGCTAGAGGCCATTTTGATCCAAAATATTAAATAAATGTTGTGATTTCACTGCTGTATTGTCATAATTAGAACAAATCCATGTAAAAATTTGTGAATATTTTGTCATGATATATTTAGACATGCACTATGAATTGAAAGTAAATGATTACAAGTTTACAATTTTGTGTCAAGTTCACATTTACTGAATATTTCATGAATTTATTATAAATGCCACCTAATATATGATCTCAAGGAAACTGCAGTTTGCAATAAAGCAATAAGTTAGGTCACCTGGTATTAATCTTGTTAAAAGTCACCATGAATAAATGAAGATACTATAGAAGTTATTTTTTGTGTTTTAGATTATCCTATCTACACCTACACAATTTAAAATTGATATCAGGTTTCAATTTGTAATTGAACATTGGCAATTCCATTTGCTAAAAATATCATTATAATGTTATACTTTTAAACCAATGTATTTTTAAATTACGAAAGAATGTAATATGCAATATATACAGTAAAACAACATACAGGAAATAAATCTATTTATTAAGTTTAATAGTTCTTTGGAACACTTATCATCTTTTCCAAGTAATATACTTCTTAGTTTTTCCAAATACTTCATTGAAGACTGATATTTCTTAATAAAATTGTTACTAATATGGTATGGTTTACAAGAGTCTTCAAATTCCTTACTTGTCGAAGAATCTAGACAATTGTTTAAACACTCAAATGTCTCCTTAAAATTCAAAATACTGTAACTTTCTAAATATGCACGAAATGTTATAAACAAAATATTAATTAAGTAGTTGTTATGTATTTCATAAGTGTCTGTTTTCAAATCAAGTTTGTTATAAGGATTTGTAGTTTTACCAGACTGTCCATTTTCAAGTACAGTTACCAAGAGATGATTGCATTTTTCTGACAGAACGTCCAACAATTTGTGTGGTTCCATTTGACTCTTAAAATCAATTACCGTCAATGAATCCTCATTATCTTTAAAGGGATAATTTTTCCATGAGCTATTAACACAGGAAATAATAATTATTATAATATCATTTTCTTTTGTGTCAAATATAGTTTGTATATGATGGAGACCAATAAAATGTTGCATGAAAGACGGTTCTAGCTTTTCCAATATCTTTGATATAGACATTGTTGGTAACGCTGAAAATAAATAATTGAGTTAATAACATAGGAAATGTAATAAAAGTCACCAATTATTTTTTTTTAAATACATACTTGAAATAATTTTACAAAACTCGTTTGTCAAAACTTTGCAGTAGTAGTTGTCAATATTTGGATAGTCTTCCTGAGATTTTATGTCACGCATATAAAACATCTGAATTACGGTATTCATCCACAACTGAAAAAAAATGAAAACACTGCTATCAATAATAGACATTAACAAATCTTTAAGAATGTTTATTTATTTTTGGAGGAATTGGAGGATATTTGATGAGGTGAGATGAGAATATTATACAATGAATTAAATTATATTTATTTATGAAAATGGTAGTGGTAGAACACTTAGTGGTTTGAATATGGTGGCACCATTGGCACACCTATTACTGCCTAATAACTGCAGTGTTAAGTGCTACTGTGTTCTGGCTTGAAGCATGTGGTAAGGGAGACATACTTACCCCAGGTTTTACACCTTACTCCTTATGGGCTAGCAAAATTATCTGGGGGACCTTATAACAGGTAAGAAGAGTTAAGAAATCAGTATAGGTATATACCACATGCTGCACAGGGTGAATTTCTCAAATGTGCATGGACTGTCGAATCTGAAACCATAACCCATAGCAAAAAATGCTGAAGAGTTAGATTTAAAAAAATATTAAAACCATAACCAGGGATCAAATCAGTTCATTTTGAAAAAAAAACACCCTATATCATGACGCCATCCGACAGTGTTGTTTATAAGTAACAGGTTCTGGATATTAACTGGCTCATTTATGAAAGGGCTTATTCTTGAGAAGTTTTTTTTCCATACATTCTCGGTAATAATATGCCTTATACGTATGTAGAGAAATGTATGTTATAAATATGTGGACCCATGAAAGTACACTTACACTCATAGTTTTTATATGTTGTTCGGGATACTTTAAGTGAATGAAATAAGCAAATAATTTCATTATATTTCGACATTGATCAGTAACTTTGGTATTATTGCTACTGCTAGGCCATAATACATAGTCCAGGAGTGGTTTCTGGGACCGCTGTCGACTGTCACTATTGATGCATCTGTAAATTTAAGTACATTAAGCATTACTACAGATATCGTAAAAGTAATAATCAATAATTTTCACTTACAATATTGTTAGTATGAAAATTAATCCAATATCTTTTAAAACTTTACAGTTGCTAATGTGCATGCAGTCCACCTGATAGTAAGTGGCCATTTCTGCATAAGAACATCTGTAATTAACCCCAGATAAGATTAGTCTTACCCGAAGTCAAAGTACTGTATGACTGAGGATAGGTAGGTGTTGCTTACCACATCCTTCAATTCAGTATTGAGCAGAAATAGGGGGAGGGGTGGAACCCTTTGTAGTCAAATCAGTGTTCTACCATCTTAAGAATTAAAAAAAATATGATTGCAGTCAAAATAATACCTGGAGTGCCACAAAGCTAAGTCAGTTTGTAGTAGGCTGATGAGGGATTCTAAAACTAACATCAATCTATCAATTCTGTCTGTTCTAGATAAAAATTCAAAGATTTCAAAATTTTCTTTCATCCAATAAACTTTCCTTACTACATCACTTATTGTGTTTGGAACTTCTGGTTTGTCTAAAATTGTTTTATCTCTGCTTTCTATACTTATTTCATATATTAATCTACTGAAACAGTGAGACACAATTCCTTCGTCCGACTTGTAATTGGTTCTATTCGATAATGTTTTTTCTTTCTTGTCCATAGGTGATGTCAGAATTTTTTTGTAACAATCTCTTATACTTTTTGATATGCATGGTGGATGCATATTAAAATGTAGTAGAAGCACATGCTGGCATTGCCTTAAAATATATTCTATTGCGTATTCAGAATCTTCATGAGCATTCTGTAATTTAAGAATACTTTCTTTTATTTTCACTACATATATCACTTGATACAATTGGACTATACTCTGTGAATGATTTAAAACATGTGATGAAGTTCTAACATTACATCATGAAATCAGGAAACAAAGAAGATAAATAACATGAAGATATTACAATAAAACTGGAGTTCTTTACCGGTTAGTATACTACCAACTTAGATTAGGAAAATTTGATCAAGTTAAAAATCTTAAGCTTAATCTTAATAAGAATCTGATTATTCAAAGTTCATGTTACATTACTCATTAAGTGCATACTACTTTATCACTTGCATTATAGTAAAGAAAAATGTGGGAAATGTAATATTTGAATTCTGTAAGATAAAAATAATAATATCAGTCTTTTACAGTTCCAGAAATAGAGTCCTGTGCCAGACAGACAGATATTGGAGGCTTAGAGTAATACGGTTCATATTTACTTTTTGGAATGGAACCCTAAGAAGGATTTCAAAGTGTGACATCTACATATTGACACTTGTTTGCCTGATGGACTATGGCATAACTTCTTCTAACCTTTACAAATCCTTGGCATTTAAATGATGATGATAATTAAACACTGTCCATGTGCAACCATGTGGCTGCACCAGCCCCGTGCCTTATCCACGCCTCAATGGCCCATCTCTACCTCTTCAGCCATTAAAACAAAGCCGTGAACTGTACACACGTCTTAAGTGCTCTCTGTATTTTTTATATAATACCTTATTAATTCAAGTATATGTACTAGTTTCATTTGTCATATTTACCATCATGATTTCCATGATTCCTTTCAACATATTTTCAGAAAGATATTGACGGGAAGTAATGCACATGAAACATGTTTCTATTGCTTCAAACCAGGATCTATTTTTCATTTCAATATCAAAATCTCTTTCAGCTGCTGGAGATACCTGCTTTATATTTGCCTGAAAATTTAAGTTACATTATTAGTAGTAGAACTTGTAACATGGATCTGCCTTCAGTTGCATCAGCCGATGGTGAAATATGGCATGAAATAGGGCAGGTTCAGTGGAAGGAAAGGGGTTCAGGGGCTCAAGGTGCTTTTAAGGGGTTATACAGGAAGGATCAGGAATTTCATTGTCAATATATAAATCACTGCATAAATGTTCATTAACCTGAAAAGCAGTTATAGTTATATGCCGCTGCCACTCAAGCATCCAATAAATCTGTTAACAGTCGATTATCTACGCATCTATATAGACTCGTAAGCTACTGAATAGTCTCGAAACAACTTTTGACAGACTTGTTAACCACTACTTAATCGCTAAAGCTACCAGATACTCAAACGTAGATAATGGACAGCCAGCCTAATAGATTCACAAAGTTAAGATCAAAAACGTAAAAGCCAAAATGTCATAGCGAACTCTGCGGTCAAAGAATTTGGGAACATTACCCCAAATATTAACCATGAAGACGTCCAGAATTACGTGATTACGGTTGATGAACAACCCACTCAATACGTCGCAACTAGTTGTTAATATTCCAGATTACATGTTATGACATGTTGGGTGAAACAATACATTCTCACGGGGCAATGTACGTGTACGGTATATTTTGGACGTGTAATGGTGTAATGATATTCCGCTCCATTGTGACAGCGTGACGCTTTCCCACGGAAACAAGCTTCAATATGATTTTCCAGTTGTTTCCTAAACTTGTCCACAACAGCCCATACTTACCTACATCATTGGGAAGGAGAACATAAAAAGTAAAAAATTATATATAAAGAGAAACTAAAGCTCTCAAGAATCATAACCCACATTTCATACAAAAAATATATATGTCTGTCCAATTCTGATCGTACACTATAGAACCCCCTGTTCGGAATATGGACGTCTATTATCCGCACTTCAAGCAATGGGCACCAACTTGGCCCTTTAACCCTAAATATCGTAACAACCACTAAGAATGATGCATGTATGTTTGTCAGTTAAAACAGCTATCGCAGAAAGGTGTTGAAACTCACTTAACCAGAACAAGACAGTTTAAGCCCAAAGAGTTTTTATTCCTGTTTATTATTTATTTTTAATAGGTATATACAGCTAATGTACTTTACTTTTAATTAATATTTTATATTAGTACTTTACCATATTTTTAATTTATTAACCGTAATTTTTAACGAATTACTTATTTTTACTATTCTACGTACCAATAATTACGAAGGTCGCAATACATTTAGTCCTAGCAAGGTCATGAAATCATTACCTACTCATTAACTTAACCGTAGACGGCACAATACGTCATTTCAGCATGAAAATATAGACCGTTATCAACTCAAACCAGCCAAGTTAAATGTGGGTTATTTTCCAAAAGAGCATTCTCATTCAAAATTACCTTCCGCCGACATTTACCATCGCTCGGCGAAATTACTGAGAAGTCAATAAATTCGAAGTGAAATATTGGCCGATAGTCGAATGGCGATGAGTGGCGACCTCGCTTCCGAAAACCATCACGGAGTCGACCGCTGCAGAAACAAAAAGGCCGGTGCCGCCGGTGCACATCCGATTGCAGTGCCAACGCTGAAAAATTACACTGACAACCCTACCAACTGGAGTTAATACATTACCTACCACAGATTTAAATTGTAGATACGTCCGTTGTGACGACAAAAATATAACCGCACTGGTTTCCATGCTATCTTGTGATAATTGACAAAAGACAACAGAATCTAGATTATTGTTTGGAAATATTAGAAATCTGAGCAAAATGTTTAATGAAATACAAGACAAAAGTAAAATAAGTCATCTTAGTCTGCTGTTGTTAGAAAAATACAACTGTGGTACCACCGGAACCTTACCCAAACGTGTTCAACCTTTGCTACACACCACCACCATTAAGTACCTACTTAAAACTTACTGTTCCAAATTCCACTAATTTCACGACGGATCAATTGAAAGTAATAATTTAATGTAATAGTTCCAGCTTGAAGGCTTATCTACAATTTAAGTCTATGGTACAAACGCTCCACCAATTCGACGACGTAAATTCCTATTTGAAAATTCAGTTTTTCTTCCATTTTTCACGAACGAACGACTGACTGCCCCCGGGCTGACTGCACGGGCGGACGGAAATGTGCTCAATTAAATTAGACATTGCGATTTATGTGCATACAATACGAATTGATTGGTTTATAATTGTCGTCAACCCATTATTGTCCCACTGCTGGGCATGGGTCTCCCCTCAGTCCACCGCGCTGGCCAAGTGCGAATTGATAGACTTCACACACCTTCAAGAACTTTTTTTTTCTTTTCAAGGACTCTCAGGTGGGCAGATTTTCTCACGATGTTTTCCTTCACCGTTAAAGCAAGTGATAATTAATTTCTAATACGCATATAACTTCGAAA
>DWNY01003392.1:0-10007 GCA_018250635.1 Telegonus apastus
TTCATCTTATCTATTTATTACAAAAAAACGTTCTCAAAGGTGTGTGATGTCTACCGATTCGCACTTGGCCAGCGCGGTGGACTATAGCCTAAAAGCCCTCTTACTCCGAGAGGAGACCTGTACCTAGCAGTGAGATAATAATGGGTTGACGACAATCTTTAGATGGTAGAGCCCTTTGTGGTTCGACTCTGGCAGCACCACCGCCACACTTGTTTCTACTTTATAACAGCTGTGTTGAGCGCTAGTATGTTCTGTTTTGAATAGTGTAGTAAGGGAGACTTATTGACGGCGTTCCAATTCAGTCCACAGGGGAAGCAACGCATCTATGGCCGGCCTCTGCGAGCAAACGATGTAGCAAACAAGCATGCAGTCCACCTGATGGTAAGTTTACCGTTTAAGTAGTTACCGAGTTAAGTTCTCCTGGTGTTTATAGGCTTGTGACCAGATCTAGGACACATCAGATTTTTTTCTTAAAACGATTCGTTTCACTGGGGTCTATGATCTTTAGAAATGAATATTTCACTTTAGAAGTTTTGAAAATTTTGGTTTCACATTAGGTTTAATATAATACGCCACAGGGCCGCGATTCGATACGTACCTGTGACGCCTGTTGGACACATAACGTTTGCGGTAGAAAGTACGTACGTTATACTGTTTGTACACGCTCATCTCAATTTAGTAGCACAATAAAAGCGTCTGTCTTGCGGCTTAATCATTCATTAAGGATATATCCTTTTTACCAATTAGTATGCGCGCTCATTTCGCGCCGCGCTGGTTTCGCGAGTGTTTGTACATATGTGGTCACTATTGACGTACATTGACCGTAAAGGGATAACTGTAAAAGTAAATCACACTAGTAGATTAAAGAAATTTGTCATGAGGAAAGGAAAACAGTGTTGCCAAATATAAGTAAATAACAGTCGTGCGTCACGCATGCGTAATACTGACTTCAAATATTAATAATAATAGGAAAAGCGACACTTTAACCGTAAGGAAGGTTTTTGGTAAATAGTTCGCTAATCGGCTTTCTGTGTAATTTATTGAAGCACCATATTTCAGTCAACATTTTGGTAAACAAATGAATGTACAATATATTATAAACATATTTCAAGAGAATAAAATTATATTAGTAGACCGGCCATAATGGTCGATATTCGACCATAATTAAAACCATACAAAAACTATACATATACGTCCAAATAAATAAACTTAAACGTCAAAATGATGAGTATTTTATTTTGTTTAATTTGATATATTTGTAACACTTATTAGGCATACATATTATCGATTAAAATCTTCTCCGCATGATCTTTCCCGTATGCCTACTCTCATACTCCTCTATCCGCGCATTCAAAAAATAGTTCCGGAAATTTTCGCTTCACGTATTAATATATAGATTACTGTTTTCATGTGTTTTGATAGACTGATGTTTGACTCTTCTAACAAACACAAGAATTCCACGCTAGAAATAGACGTGGCGCTGGTACGTCAGCTTAAAGCCAACACGTTTTACCTGGCAAAACTATAGACATGATTAAACTATAGAAATGGCAAAACAGTGAAATGGCATTAGTAGAAACATAATTTCAGTATAATAGCTGGGACGCGTTGATTGTACGAGCAGCAACAATTAGCGGCTAAGCAGGAAGTGCGCAAGGATGTGACGATATGGATTTAACCTCTGTCACATCCTACATCTTGACGCAATTGGGACAAGGATTAAACTATGACGCATCTGACATCTTTTTAACTGATCTATGTATACTGGCAGGTAAAAGGGAGTGACGGTTCTGTTTTCGATTCTAATTCTGAATTGATAGTCATCTTTTACAATACATTGTTGAACAGTGAGCGTGTACAAGATAGATCATGCTTAGTCTTTTTTAATTGTTATAATTTGGCAGTAGCAAACTAACATCAGTTCAACTGATACAAAGTTGTCATTGCCGTAAATGGAAATCTGTGATCAACACCAGATAAGATCATACTCCTACCCAATGTTGATCACAGATGCGTTGCTACCCCTGAAGTCTAATTTGGAACGCCTCGCAGTTTAATGCTGTATTTTGGTTGCATTATTTGGCAAAGCAGTGACACTTCGAGGCGTTTCATCTTAATTCACAGATGAAGCCTTTTTTGGCAATTTCATCTTCAGAACTGTTAAGTAGATCAATGGTTTTCTTTACGATTTCATCTTGATAGTATAAAATAATTTTTAACACCGCCTTCCGAATCAGAAATGCATGGGAATCGAACTCCGGACCATGCGCGTAAAGTCCAAATCCGCACAAGATTCGATGCTGATTCACGTAATTAGGGCAAGACTGACACATCAAGTGTCTTGGAACCACTTCCTGCGACACTCAATTGTATCCGTTGTTGTGACATAACAGTTAAGTCTAATTAGACCAGTTGAGGAGCAAATTAATTTGTCTTTGTGACGCATTTCGGTACAGTTATTTTATGAAATGATGCTATTTAATTGTTTTATGCAATTTTATCATGTATTTATAATGTGTGTGAAATAAAAATTTTGATTAAAATGGTTAAAAATTCCGTCTCTCATGCTAATATAATGGGATTCGGAATATAAGAAAATTGTTTTTTTGTCCTAACATCCTTTAACAGCACTTCTGCTTTGAAGGTTCTGGTGTGTCCCTTACAACAAATGATGTAGGTATACTAATCTGACGCTTTTCAATGTCCTCATGGGTAGCAACGCATCTGTGGTCGACTTCAGGACAGGTAAGACTGGGATTCGGTTCGGTGGCTACTTACCACCAGATGGCCCGCATACTCGTTTCCTACTTCCATTTAATAAAAAAACATTCACACATATTATGTTATATTTATATATATTTATTAAGTATTTTTAAAAGTGAAAAACAATTCTTATATCTTGCAAACTTCAGACTTGCATGTTCTTTAATTCTTAAATTCCAGCCCGATCTCCTCGATTAAGATCTTATTGTAAAACTTTCAACAATTACAAACTGTCGTGGACTATTAGCGAACTTAGACTACGAACGAACGCTCTTAGTGAATTGCATCACTAAAAGCGAGTGACTATAAAGCGAGAAAACTGAAACGTCTAAGAATCATGATCGTAGTAAGTAAGGACGTAATGAAGTAAGGACTGAGAGAGGGTATGGTAAACATAGCTTTTTCTCGTTTGTCGTTTTTTTGATTATCGCGTGTGCTAATCCACGATTCACGCTAAGCAATGATCATTTTTGCCTTTAGCAATCTTTTATCGCTTATATCTTTTCGCCGTTGGTCGTTTAAGTGATTTAATCTCCGTACGAGCAAACTTGCGTCGTGTAAGTTAGCTGGAAGGGACAATAAGTGTATGGACTTACTGGCCAAGTTACTAAGTGTCTAGATAAGCTTTAAGATACAATCTCGAAGTTGGTCTGTTTGCGATTGTAACAGCATTTGTAAAGACGCTGTAAAGCGATCACGTTTGAAGACAGTTTACGGAATTCCCTATTCTAAAACGAAAATAAAGTGTTTAAGGAATATTATGTAAAAATATTGAGCTTTATAAAATCTAGGGTCGAATATACCAGACAAAATCTGTTACGAATTAATGTTTGTAACGTAACGTCCGCGGCGTGTTGCAGCGCATAGTATATATAACCTATTATTTATTTAAGTGTTACTTAATAGTGGAAAATGGTTTTACATTTTCTTCTTTTGAAGGTCGTAGAACCCTTTGTGGTTCGACTCCGACGGCACCACCGCCACAGCTATATCTGCCTTATAACAGCAGTGTTAAGCGCTGCTGTGTTCTGGTTTGAAGAGGGTCGTAAGGGAGACATACTTATTCGAGGCGTCCCATCTTAGTCCTCAGGGATAGTAACAAACTGTTGCCGACCTCAAGTCGGACTGTGATCTTATCTGGGGTTGATTACAAATGACCATGGACGGCAGTGGTGTCTTACCATCAGATGGACTGTTTACTCTCGGGTTCATTACAGACGTACAGGGGTGGCAGTGGCCACTCACCATCAGGTGGGTTGCATGCTCGTTTGCTGCTTCCATAATATAAAAAAGAGAAGATTTCCATCGCCGTGATCGTATCCATACGCTGTACTACAATGCTCTAATAACATTGATATTAAACTAACCACAAAAAAGCATTTCCAAATATTTTCTTTAATTCAAGGTAACCAATTAAACGCGTTGTCGAAAGTAGTAATAAAATCGCAATTCCAGGCAATGCTTAAACCGTTCTTGGAAGCAATTATCTTTGATCTGAATGGTCTGAAACACTTAACAGTTAGCGAATTGCTTGTGGTGCAAAATAAGGCTCCTTTTACCCGATTTTCAGTAATGCCTTTCGGGACCACCGTCCTAATATTTCTGAAGCGTTGATGATATTTTTTGCTCATTCATCGACCTATTTTGTATTGAATCTGTGGTTTTTGTAAAAACGTATATAAGGTAACTAACTTTTGATGTATTTGTTATTATTTTATGTACTTCATGGTCTTTGATATTGAACTTGGGCATTTAGCTTGCCGATACATAAATATATGTGAACCATTATGTCATGTGTGTCGGAGTTAAAAAGTCCATATACACTTGTTTTAACGATAAAGGCACATATTCTGAAAATTTTTAATTTACAATTTTGCTCCTGGCCAGCATGGTACACTATGGCCTAAACCCATTTCACAACGACAGTAGACCACTGCCCAGCAGTGGGACAAAAGGGTTGAGAGATATAAGGGTTTAGGGCGATCCTATGTAAAGTAAAGAAAAGTATGGGAGAATCAAGTATTAAATCATTGTGACATTAACTTATTAAATCATTGCTTTAACGGCGAAGGAAAACATCTTGAAGGTGTGTGAAGTCTACCAATTCGCACATAGCGCAGTGGACTAAGGCCTAAAAGCCCTCTCACTCTGAGAGGAGACCCATTCCCAGCAGTGGGACAATACAGGGAGGAATCATTTTGTGAAAAAAATAGTTACCGATATCACTATAATTGTACCGATATAGAGCTTACTAGCCACATAAAAGATTCACACTTCCATACATATTCCACAAAGATATCTACACATCTCGATATGTATATCGATATTTTAACCCACGACCGTTCTAATCAAGAACTATATCGATTGTGATTGTCCGAAGTCGGGCTTTTGTTCGTACGAAACGGAACTAATGTTAACTAAAAACGAAAATCGTAAAAAACAACTGTAGGTACGTAGTATAGGGTTTATGATACGATATAAGGGTTGGTATTTGTAAAGGTTGTAATGATCTGTAGAGTTATTTTGCTGTTTTCGCTCAGCTCTGCTTCAGCTACGTAAGTATGTCAAATTACGTGGCTTACTTGTTACTTGGCGCAAATTTTTCTAAGTTTATAAAATTTTTGATTTTCTCTGTAAGTAAGGATTTGGGAAATCTTTTGAGAAAATATGTCTTTAATCGTAAACAACATTGCATGGTTTTAACAAAACTTTTGTTTTACTCATTTGAATTGCTGATTACGAGTAGGTACGTAATCAATTGATGACAATCATGTCATTAATTATAATAGTATATTTTACTTGATTCAGTTTTTTAAGTATAATTAAAAGAGGAAATAAGGTATGTTGCATAGTAGTTACTGTTGCATGGAGTTCTATAATGCAATCCAATTGGGACAAGGGTTGGAAATTAATATTGTCCATATTACCCGTTCGTAGGTGTATCCAATGTCCATATTGTCACATTTTTCCAAAAAAACTCAAATAATTCTGCTATAGTAAATATCCAGATAGGTAAGACGTATTGCATTTGTAAATTTTTTACAGCTGACAAAAATCGGAATTGAACCCAGAACCTTGCAAAACAGGCCGGCCACTTCACCACAGATTAATGTAACTGAAGTTAGAGTGCTCACGGTAGACTGACATTCTTTAAGCACTATCCTACAAGTTAAACTGTGTCTTTAGACCCAGTGGCGTGTGCAAATCGGTTTCACGTTGCCGTGGGTATAATAAATGCGCATCTTAAGACAAGATGAGAGGTGGAGGCGAGCGGAGCGGCTCAAAGAGCGAAGAATTCAGTTCATTACCGTCTTACTAGGTTTATAGTGAGGGCTGGTAGTTTTATCGATATTTGTTGTAAATAAAAAATAATAAGACTTTTTTCTAGTGTCATTCAGTTCATTATAGTATTATTAGGTTTCCAGTGAAGGCTCGTAGTTTTATCGATAAATTTTAATAAAAAATAATAGTGCTTTTTTGGTATAATTTATTTAATTCCCGTCTTACTAGGTTTGTAGTGACGGTTTGTCGATGAAACATTTTTTTTTAAGTAGTAAGATTTTTCTGGTTTCATAAGTTTTTTGCCCTCTGATGGTTGTTTGTTATCTATACAAGTGTAGATTACTTTAGGTTTACATAATTTTAGGAATTGGTTAAAGGCAGCTCAGTTATGCTTCTGGTTTAATTATGTTAAGCAAAAACATTTTTTAACTACATTAGTGCAGCACAAAAGATTAGTCTTTATACTTAGATATAAGCATTTACATAATTGAAAAAAAGAAAAAGTTATTTTAAATCGAAGACAGACACTTCAGTTTAACTTGTTTATATATACATCTAGTCTCTGAATCCAAGTCCTTCGTCATAAAACGAGTTCTGCAATATCGAATCTGTAATAAAACAAAAAAAAATCCGCAGTCGAAAAAGTTGGCAACTTTAAAAAGCGCGCTCAAATTGATATAAGCGTATAAACTTAATAGAGGAGCCGAAAATCATCAAGCAATCGTCCACGACTTCGATGTAATTAAACCGGGTGGGGGAGTGAAGATCAACGGAGACGGGGCGCAAAAAAATGATAATTACGAAAAAGTATCCCCCATCGTTCCGCGAACTCACTCGAACTATCAGCCGCTGCGCGGAACAAACTACGGCCAAGTGTGTCGATTTTCAACGTCCTCGAGTCTAGAAAAAAAATATTCTCGAGTCGCAAGTTCAGTGGGGGTGGGTGGGAGCCTACCCTTCCTGCGGACCTCCTTAACTGCTGCCAGCGGACAAAAAGAATGAATGGATCCGCCCCTTAACGAATACACCGAGCGGCATAATTCATACTTAGGAAAGTGCAAGGAGATGACATGAATTTTTTTGTTTTTTTTTTCTTTTTTTTTAATTGCATTGAGCCACGCTCGCGTAGACCGTAATGCTAAAGTAACTTTGATTGTTACTGAAACATTTTAAACAAACTTACAGACATATAGGTAATATTTGTTTTTCGATGTTGTCCATTATTTGCATGGTGGATCGTTTAGTGAATTAGCTTACATTTAATTTAATTTTCATTTATTTAAAATTCTATTCGTTAATTACAAGCGGAGTACAAGCTGTAACTTTGGAATTACAAGGTATGAAATAACTAACCGGATGTAGACAATCAGATACATCGAGTTTGACCTGATTAAATAAATTACTTCATAAAAATAATTACACAATAGGTATAGAAATAGCATTGTTTATTAATAAGCAAAAATAAGTCACGAAGAAACTGGAAACATATAAATATAAAGTCTCGTATTTAACTTAACAATAAATTAAAAAAAGAACAATTAGCACATAATGTAGTACTGCAGAATTATGAGTTTGGGACATTATTGTGACAAGTCAAAATATCAAAACAATATAGCTATTTTTCCTTGTGCCAAAATTCATCGTAATCAAATTTATACATCTCAAGTGATGTAAGATTAATATCAATTTTAATTGTTAGGTATATTTTCTTTATATCGAAATGAAATCGTTAGCATCTCTTCACTATGAGATTTAGTCCATAAGATTATCTACTTGTCCATAGTTCATATTGTCTCTTTGTTTACTACTGAAATATCGTTTACTTTTTAACGAAGGTGTCGTTACGAATATGCATTAGTCATTGATAATAAATGTAGAAACTTTTAAAACTAGTCGATCATGTTTCCCGAGGAACACTACCTAGGAATCCTCAAAACAAGAGACATCTTAGGCCTCATCAATACCCATGAAGTGAGGTAAGACCATACCCGTGCCTATTACAAAATAAAAAAAATATATAAAACTTTTTTAAACGACTTCATTATGTACCTACCTACTTTTGTAAGGTTTTAGTCTTCTTTCAATAAGCCTACAAGATATATAATTGGATTCGCTGCAGTACGTCAAAGATAACTTGACCTGATTCTGATTGAAGAGCTCAGACGAACTCAGGTTTGAAAGAAAAAAGATAAGTTGAAAATCGAAACTTGCGAATATTAATATTATCGTTCCTACCTATCGCACCTAATTGGATTTACTGTTATTGTCAAGTAAACGAAATATTAATTAGTTTGAATATCCTGTTTTTATACACGTTCACAAGTCATTTATATCTTTATGTATACCTATATCGTATTACTAAATTTAATTACTTTAACAATATACCAATTAATTCGCGTAATGTTATTGTCAATATCGGTGTAGAATGTTGTAAGGAAATTGTTATGTAACAATATTATGTAATTTATGTTTATATCTCAACAAGAATAACAATGCATCTTATTAGAAATAAATATATCTAAATACGGAAGAAATATAGCAAATAAATAATAAATACTAGGTTATTTAAAGGTTGGGTTAGGTTAGTATCGATGGTAGGCCCAGTTTACCTATATCTATTTTTGTTTGTAATTATCTATAATACAAAGTGAGAAAGTCATTTGTAACCAGATGTCAGGCGATAATGCTTACCAATCATGGTGACGTTCCCTTTTCTGGCGTTGTTCAGAAAAATCAAAGCGTTTATGATACTAATTATACTTTTTACTCAGCAACTCTTATCATCTTTATTATATCACTATAGGCCTGCACTAAGAATAAATAGGGCTTAGGGCATAGCCACACACATTGACCATATTGGTAGGTACCTATTTTTAGATTTAACTTTTAATAACTTTTAGGCATATAGGTAGGTTCCCTCACGATATTTTCGTTCATCGTATGCGTTGTTATTCTAATGCGCATATTTATAATCAGGGCTTACCGGGGGTTGAACCCTGGATTATTAGTATGAAATACCAAATATGATACCTGTTATAGTACAGGATCTACTCAATCATCGTTTAAAAAAACATACTTAAAGTTTTATGTGCATTTAAAACAAAAATAAACAGTAGACGATCAAGTCAACTGGCGTAGCGTCTTTCAAGCGAACTCGCCCAAACGAACGCGTCTCTGAAGGCAGCTCGGAAGTTAAGATGCGTCGGTTGCCACGTATAATTTTTTCCACTCTCTTTCAATTCACCCCCTATCGCACCCCGCCTCAACCCTTCCGTCTGTCAATCTTAACTACAAGGCGGGAAAGCTACGTTCAGTAGTGGGCCTACATTTTTTTATTTCTCGTGCCTCTAATAGGGCTCGAATTCTCAGAATCGATGATTTGAGCAAAGTTACGGCTTCCAGCAATTTTTCAAAGGAATATTTCTGTTCTGTAAGCGAAATCGATATAAAACATTCTGTTGATCCGGCTCGAACAATACTTCATGGGTAAACTTTCGCGGTTTGTGCTCTACGCGTTACGTTTTTTACTTGGGATTGCAAAACGTGAAAATTTTGATTTCATATTGGTAACAAAGGAAAATAAAACCGCCATGTTTTGTTTACATTTACATATTGACGGGGCGCGATGTGCTGTGTAACATATACCCGTAAACATATAAATATCACGTTTAATTATTTCTCCCTAACGTAAACTATTATGATAATGAAAACATTGTTTTAAGCGTCATTTAAAAGTATCATTGACGAAATTTCGGCGTCGCTTAATCGCGTGGTCCGTGCGTTTTTTTATTTTTAAATTGAAGAAAGTTTTTTTTGTCTTTTTTAGGATACATGAAAAAAGTGTTATGGTAGCGTTCGAAAATTTAACAAAAAAAATCAATGAAGAAAAAATATACTGTCGAAAATTGTCCGTATACATACATGTATGTTCAATTATCTATAATTTATTTATTTATGTATAA
>DWNY01003393.1:0-10007 GCA_018250635.1 Telegonus apastus
CGAGTTTCAACCATTAGGCTATCACTATACACATACACACACTTATATCAACATCATACATTAACATAATATTTTACTTAAATGAATATTTAATACCTTATTTGTATATGTAAATTATCATACTGCTAATATTATTTTTAAAATGCCAATCGGGTTACTAATTTCATTCAGCTTATACAATTATGAATATTTTAAACAAAATTTTGAATATTATAGGCAAAATATTTTTTTTGATTTTTTTGCGTAATTCTATGCTATACTATTTTTTTATAAACAAAATACAGTAGCTTAGTGCTTAGTAACGCGATAAAAAACGGTTAGTTTCGAAGATTAGATATATGGTAGTGACTTGAAATAAAAGATTAATTGCATGTAAAAACTGTGTTGACCAGTTGAGGTTGAAGGTTGTTAATGACTTTACTGATGGCGTGATGAATTCACAAGTTAATAAATAATATTTCAATGAACAAAACTTGCACGCTAACGGTTTTTGATTATTGATGCCATGGACATCCGTAGTATCTGGAATACATGATTTGAAATAACGCTTTCTACGCTACATAGTCTAATAAATTTTCTGTGTCGTGAGTGCCATGGAAACACAATTACCCAGACCCATAACAGAAATCTAAATTAATCATTCAGATATTTGTCTGGCCGGGGATCGTAACCGGGACCCACTGCGTGTAAGACAGGTATGGTGACCGTTCCGCTCGCGTGTCGAAGACAAACTTTGAGTATATTCATATTTATATCATACATATCCGTGTTACCGACCTCAGACAGGACTCCAGAACTCTGGCGATGATTACAAATGGTCATGGGCAGCAGTAGCCATTTACTACTTCCGTTTGCTACTTCCATATTATTAATGAAAAACGGAACGTGGAATGAGAGTTTGGTACACATTTAATTTGGGAGATTATAGAGCCTTTAGTTAGATTCAGCTCTGGTGGACTACCGCCACAGCTATTTCAGGTTTATTTCAGCAGTGTGGTGAATTGTTTACTGTCTTCAGGTTTGAAGGGTGTGGTTAGAGTGACATACATAGGTAATTATATGAGACATACCAAATTAGCCCTCTGGGGGTAGCAATGCATGGTTGATATTAGATAAGGACTTATCTGTGGTTCATTAGAAATGACCATGGGCGGCAGTGGCCACTTACCTTTAGGTAGACTGCATGATCGTTCATCAACTTGTAAAATATCTGGCTATAAAATAAATGATATATTATTGTACTGGCTCTCACAGTGATCGTGAGATTATGCACTCGAATTAATCTTATAATTTTTAAAAGTTCGATTATTTAAATTTCAATTTAGACGAAACTTTAATTATATCGATAGGTAATCGATTTGGCAATAGGTATTGCCATATGACAATATGATTGACATTTGGCAATAGGTATTACTATTATTGGACAATCTTGCAGAGTAATCAGATTATTTGATAAATCTTAAATGCATTGTGTCTTTTGTACATAAAGAATTCTGTTTAAGAGCTATTTTATTCTTTCTTTCTTATATTTTTCAATGCCTTGTTTTTTAATAAGTAATCATCATTTAAAACCAAGAACCTCGTCAAATAATAAAGTTTTTCGTGGTTGAACTGAACTTCAACTAAAATGAGAGTACGGCCACAATTTCGCCGCAACAAACAGAACTTGATTTCGTAAGTGAAAGTTTAAAAGTCGAATTATCGTAATACCGCGCGCTTCTGATATGACCGGTTGACCGTCAATGAAAGTGGCCGCGTGTCCATTGCTACACGATATGTGGGAGGTTCGTATGATATTTGTGTATATGTTGCGCTACTAATTGTACGTTATAAAAATGCCGTGATTAATGTAGGAATATGTTATACAAATATGTTGTTAAGGATAAAAATTTCAACCGATCACATTTTTAAGTTCATATACAATATCAGGTTACTATGTGAGTAAAATATTACAAAACATTGATAGAAAAATATTTGTCCACATTATATCGTTGTTAACGTATAAAAAAATAAATTTACTTAATAAAATGAAGGAGGTATACCAATAATAAATTTTTCAAAATATAAAAAATAAACAGAAGATTGTACTGAATTTTACGCGTTAATCTCATTCATAAACGAGGACTCTAATTGCACAGATTTGCAATCCTACATGTACGCGTAGCGAGAATAATGACGGTTTAGTAAGATTCACAGAAACTTGGTATCATTATGAATAGCAACTTAGATAATGAGTGAACAATTACTGTTACTTTAGATATAATTTGCACATCCATTGTGTTGGCTTAATTTGTATTAGTTCAAAGGACGAGTCAGATGCGTTACGTAATGACATTGTCAGTGAAATATATTTTTTATGTTTGTTGTTGTTTATTCTGTCACTTACAATTTTTTTAATCTACAAAATGACGTGTCACAGCCCTATGAGGATCGCTGACGCCGCCAGCACATGTATTAGTGTTTCGGGTTTACTACCCGATTTATTGCAGATTAGCAATTTAACAAAACTGCAATTAGTATAGTAGATAGTTTTTCTTTAATTATTAGAATATTAAAATTGTCATTCCTAATCTAACATCGATAGGACTTCGACTAGGTAATTATAAGATTTAAATGTAATTTTTTATATTCAATTAAATTAGTTTACATTTAATCTGGCTTTTTTTGGAGCCTCTGAGTGCAGTAAACGTAATTAATGTCAAAATAAAGTAATAAGAAAAAAAAACAAATTTTCTACTGTAAAATGTATATTATTAAGTGAATGTAATGGCTTTTGTTTGTTAGTATGAAAAATGCTTAACAACCATCGGTTAATGGAAACGCGTACCGTGAAATTTGGATAGCGTCAGCGATCTCACTGAGTAGTAACTTACTCGTAAAGTCCAGCACATAACTTTTTGCTGAATAATTTGCGACATTCTTTACTTTTTATAATAAAACCCGAATGACTTGTTAACTTGAATGATTGTAGAATGTATTTATTAAGCCAAATCTTTATACACTCATCCAAGGTAATGCGGATGCGAAGTAGTATTATTTTACTATTGATTTGAATAGTAATGACCATTATAGATCTTTTAGTAGATGTATAATGCTCTTACACCCCTATTTCTACATTATAACAGAAGTGTTCAGGGCTGCTGTGTTCCGGTTTGAAGGGTGTGGTAAGGGAGACATACGTATTCGAGGCATTCCAACTTAGTCCTCAGGTGTACCAACGAATATGTGGCCGACCTCAGGTAGGACTAAGTCCTTATCTGGGGTTAATTACAGATCTCCATGGGCGGCAGTAGCCACTTCCCATCAGGTGGGCTGCATGCTCGTTTGGTACTTCCATAACATAAAAGAAAGATAATGTATATAGTAAACGAATGACATAGAAAATGAAGCGTGGTATTAGACAGACATTTAAAGGTGGTAGAACCCTTTGTGGTCCGACTCCGGCGGCATCACCGTCATACCTATTTCTGCCTAATAACAGCAGTGTTAAGCGCTAAAGTATTCTGGTTTGAGGTTTTGGTAAGGGAGACATACCTATCCGAGGCGTTCCAATTTAGTCGTCAGGGTTAGCAACGCATTGATTACAGATGTCCATGGGCTGCAGTGACCACTTACCATCAGGTGGTCTGCATGCTCGTTTGTTACCTCCATAACATAAAAAAGACAAACACTGTATAAAAAGATTATCGTAAAACTGATTATTAATAATTGGTTTGTTTGCTCTGAAGTAGTTTCAGCTCTGAATGCTCCTTAGCGTTATTATAGTTATTTTTAAAAATTTTAGTTCATGTTAACTATAAAGCACCGATGAATATCACATATTGCATTAGTGGAGTGAGTTCTGTTTGATGACAAAACTTTAACAGTAAGTGCGCAGGTTAGATAATAGTTGCCAAGTTTCTTAGTCAAGTTCAGTGCGATCTGGTAAACGGTTTATATTGAATAACTATGATTATGCAATATGAAGGTGGTAGAATGCTTTGTGTTCGACTTGAACGGTACCACTGACATATATCTCTTTGCCTAATAACAGCAGTGTTAAGCGCTGCTTTGAAGGGCATGTTAGTGGAGACTATATTTATCTGACATGAGTTAGGTTATTCCTCCGAGGCAGCAAATTATAGGACTCTTATCATAACTGGGGTTGCTTACAGATGTATATGAGCGGCAGTGGTTACTGATCAGGTGGGCTGCATCTTTGTTTATTCTATAAGGAAGGCAAATAAGAAATTTTATCACGGAAATACTAGCAGTTTTGAATTATCGTTTGACGTAACGAATAGCAATACCACCGTCTTTGATAGAGAGCAAATGAAATTAGAGCAGCTATCTATAGTTACGCTAAATTATGAAACATGAAATTGAAATGATAATGTTACTTCATATCTACTCGCTACAATTGGGTACTTGTTTGTTTTGCTTCATTATTAATTAGCCAAATTGAGCCATGTTATGCACCTAATATTTAATGTGAGTGGATTCATAGACTTCTCATTATAGAGTTACGTATTGCAGTATTTTGAATTGCTTATTTATAACTGTCATTAAAATTACAATCAAATCTTTATATGAGTCAATTTTAATGGAAGTTGAACGTTAAAACATATTTTAAATTACCTACATATGTTAGGAAACAGCAAAACAGATCATTAAACTTTGTAAAAAAGTAGTACTACAAAACAAGTGATTTTTTGACCAATAAATCTGTGTAGTCTGTAGCTCTAACTTCACATGCTTCATTATCGTAGTTGACATGATGGAATCTTTTTATCTATAACCATGTTGTACTTTGAATAATAGATTTAATTGACTGAAGAACCAAATTATTATTTTAACTTGGTTTCAACTTATTATATATTCAAATGAATATGGCTGAGAATGTGTTTCGGGAAAATTAGAATCGATTTTTTATTCATGTTATTTATATACCATCATCATTCATATACCATATAGAAAAATAGATCTTTCGCTGTGACCGTTGAGACAACAGTTATTAAAAACGTTCAGTGTCTACTCATGATATTTCTAGGAGCTGTAGATGGTTTGAATGTGATATCGAAACAACACCTTTCAATGACTGAGCTACAAAGATATGAGCGGTTATAAAAATATTCTTATAAACTCTCACATTTCCTTCAGTGAAATCTCAATTACGCTCCGAATATTATTATGTAAGTTCTTAATTAGGTATTCGTTAATCGTTACTCCTCGCTATTAGCAACTTATTTATATTATTATTTGCATATTAACAACAATTACATAGAGAACGAGTATTACTTGTATGTAATGTGCGCATAGATACATATCATATGTACTGTACAGTTATCTATAGAAATAAAAGAAAATGCAGTGTCTGTCAAAATAACAACATTTTACTAATGCATATGAAAGTATACACGGTACCTATAATAAAAAATACAATTATATTTTTTGTCTGTCTGTCCGTCTGTCTGTTTGGCTGAAGTAATCTTCTAAACGGCTGGACCAATTTTGACGGGAGATTAAATCACTGGAAGATAGCTAAAGATCTAAAGATCTATTTTTTAATTTTTTAATGCTGGTGAAAACGCACTGATCAGCTAGTTTTAATAAACTGTATCAAAGAAGTACCTTTTAAACCAGAAGATCGCAGCGCGTAATACTTTTATATGACTTATATGTAATATATTTATACATAATCCTTCAACCTCGGTGTTAAATAAGGGTCCCTGCCATAATATAAGATAGGTATAAAAGTACAGTGAAGTAGCAATGACGTGCTACTACTTTCATTAATCGTAATTAAATGCCAAAAGTGAAATCTTTATCATCGTAACTTCTTGAACGGTACAATCTTTTAAAATCATTTACTGCAATAGAATATTATAAATGAAATGAATCTTATGCGTTGCCCTTGCATCCAATTATCATTTTTTTCATGTTCAAATAAAATATTGTTTAAAAAAAATCTTTTTTATACAAAAATATTTTTTTACGCTACCATCGGAACGCGACCTCACCTGAAACGACCCGGCTAGAAATTCAGCAGGTTTGTCTTTCTTGTCAATATTCAGTTCTTTTTATTATATATTATTGTTATTGTTGTTGTTGCCAATTGCTCTCCTCGGGATGAGAGGGCTTTATGCCATAGTCTATCGCGCTGCCCAAGTGCGAATTGGTAGACTTCACCTTTGAGAATTTTTTGAAAGAACTCTCAGATGTGCAGGTTTCCTCACGATGTTTTCCTTTATCGTTAAAGCAAGTGGTAATTAAATTTTAATACACACGTAACTTCGAAATTCAGAGATTTGAACCTTGGACCCATCGATTAAAAGGCCGAGTTTTAACTATTAGGCTATTACTGCTTATATTTTTTATAACCATCTTATTACCTGATGGTTTTATTATATGAAGAAAGCTGTGTATCCAGTATCTTGCCCTAATTTGGCTATATAATTTTGTATTGTACTTGTTTAGTAAGATACGCTACACTGACAATAATTTAATTAATTACTAAGGTACATTATCTTAATTGGTAAATCCCAAGCTGTTTTATCTCCAATGTCAGAAATTTTGTAATAAGTAGGCTTTGAGATTTTTAAGTATGATATTGATGTGCTTTGCAATACGAGAACATATTTTTTTCGAAACCGAATGTAATTTTGTTAACTGCATACATCATATTTGCATTATTTATAATTGTTTTTTATCCAAGAATGTGAGTCATGTAGATTGTGCAATTCAATTTACCGATAATTAAAATCACGGTTAGTTGCATCAATTTTTAATACATAGGTATTTTGTAATATACCTAATGATACGGTTAATCATTTCCATTTTGTCATTATTGTTCTACTATTAATCAGTAAAACAAAGTTTCTTATAAAATCTCAGCTTTATAAATTAATATAGAAAACTGAAATTCATTGTTACAAAAATGTCTATAAAACATTTGTATTGGACATTTTTGTAGGATAAAACTAAATGTTAGAGACAAATAAATAATACGCAATAAATAAATGTTTTCTAACATAACTATTGCCGTAAATGCATTCAAAAGGCAATAAATATGCCTTTTATGCATGCACAATATGCGCATGGTATAAAAAGACAATAATAATTAAAGGCTTTTTACATATTTTTTACCATTGTCTAAAATAATCATCGTGGGAATTTAAGACATTGCAATAGAAATTATATTTGGCCACATTTATTACACAATTCGGTTATTCGTATGCTAATTGGGATGTATAGTGAATTTTATTGTTTTAGGCTTGCTACACACTAATAAAAATGTTACGAGATTTTTATAAACGAGTTTTTGTGTGTAAAAGTGAAACTGCGCAGCCTAGATCATGGCTTCATTTATTTATAACAGCATTAATACTGCTGTGTTTTGAAGTGACACTTAAACTAGTTACAAGTTAGTCGTCACGGGTAGTAACGCGCCTGTAGCCAGCCTTATTGGGACTACAATCCTATCTTAGGCTGACCATGACAGATTTTCATGGGTGACATTCATGCATGCATAGGTGGTCTTATTCTGAGAGGAAACCTGTGCTCAGCAGTGGGATACAAATGGATTGACGAGATGATTTAAGATAATGTAATCATCAAGTGAACCATCAAAGTAATTACAATGTAGGTGGGAACATTACTTGGGTATTAGTTTCGTAGGTGTCAAAATGTCAAACTATGTACTTAACAAATTACTTGTCAAGATTACAAGACATCAAATCGGATTATACAGATATGTTATAAGATAATCTATAGTCTTGAAGAACTTTAGTATACTTCTATTGAAATGCCTATAGTTTTAGAAGGTACGGAGATAAGGTATTAACCATTGGTGGTAATTTACTTCATGTAACTTTAATTTCAATAACAGTGATAGCCTGACGGCTAGATAGGTTGACGGCTTCTTATCGGAAGTCCGAAGATCAAATCCCAGGCACGTTCTAATGATTTCTCGAAGTTATCAGCGTATTAGAAAATAAGACTAGACTTTTTTTAATGGCGAAGGATAAGAACATCGCGAAACCTGCACGCTTAAAAAGGACTCTCAGTGCTTAAATCGCTCGAGTCCTTTAAAAAAAACTCAATGTTTTGTGTAGTTTATAACAGCGCGGTAGAGTAAATATGGCCTTAGCCTAAGTACCACTATTGAAAATATTGAATGATGCGCGGCGCGCGGTTATACTGAAATTGTGGAATATTCTTTATACAAGTAAATGGTTTATGTTTTGACAAGCGCAAGACAAATATTTTCATATAAAAAAAGTAAAAAAGACCTATTAATATAAAAAATTGTTTTGATAAAATTAACTACACAATTCTGAAATTGGCGATTAAAAACAACATTTCTTAACATGTTAGAAAGTACATATTTCACTTGATCACAACGTAAACTGTGTCCAATATTAGCGCAAATGTCGGGATTGTAATTTCGTAGAAATCATTGCATAATGCTTTATTAGTGTCGCAAAGTCAGGATTTAATTCATTGAAATATGTTATTATACACATTATTTCGTATTCGTGGGAAATTTATGTCAAGAACCAGGTGACTATGCAAAGCTGTCATGGCTAACTGGAACAATTTTAAGTTAATAACAGCGAATGGTTGACAAAGATTAGCTTTGATCATTTTGTTTATTATGTTACATGAATTCTTAGTAATTTAGTTCAATGATATCGAGATATATCTTATGATTTAATACAGCTTTAAACGACCAATTCTTATATGTAGATATTTGTATGTAATCGGTGTCACCGAAAGAGGTCTCATGATGTTGATGTATTTTTGTATTGAGATTATTTAATACATTTTAATCTTACTATTAAAATTGATCTAGCTAAGTGTCATCTCTGTGATAATCCGTTGTCCAAGAAAATATGATTACTGTATATTTTATGTAATGACATTTGTTACTGAGTAAAAAGTGCTCGTATTTAATCAATGTATACAATTAAGCTATTCAAAACCAGATGGCGCTGCTGTATATTATCTAGAAATATCATCCGAGCGAAGCCCGGTCGTCCATATAGTAGAGTACCTACTTAGTGTGGCAATTCTAGTTCTTCCATATAAGCGTCTCATTATAAAGATTTATCATGTAATTGAATAAGATTTGCATGATTACCGATTTGTGCTATTAACCTTGTTATTTTAATTGGATTTTTTTCGTTACAGAAACAGGTGTTCAGTAAACCTAACTGTGGTGAAGTGGTCGTTCTAGGTTATGGACATCTGTAGCAAGCAAATAGGACATTACTATACCAATTTATGTAGTCAACAGTTGCCGTGATACTAAAGTATTGGGATAGAATGGCTCAGGTATAATTTATGTATCAAGTAAAACGGTAGAGCCCTTTACTTAGGTTACCTAACTAAATTTAAGGTATAAAATAGACAAATATATAATTCAACAAAATAAAACATTCATTGCTTACCTACGGTACTGACAACAATATTGACACGTATTAAGGTCAACGAACAATGTGATCAAATGCGTTATTTGATATTTGTTTTAAATTTAGCTTAGCAAATTAAACCTCAAATTCCCCATAGTGGAAGTTTTCCTAACGCACAGACGAATAATATACACAAAAGTTTTTTTTTTTATTTGCGCTTATCAAGACTATCAAGATTAGTTTTATTTGAGTTTAATTATGGTCGAATTAAAACCTTTGCAACGGATCGACTAGTACAATATAATTAAGTACGTATTATTTGTGGTTGTCGCTTAGACTAAGTTTCTCATTCGAGGCGTTCCACCTTAGTCCTCGGTAGTAGCACGGAATCTTTGTAATCTCAGGTAAGGCTCTGGGGTTGAATACAACTCATGAGTGGCAGTGGTTTGTCGTCAGGTGGACTGCAAGCTCGGTTGCTACTATCATTAAATCAAACTGTAGCGACCCAAAACTTGCTGTAGTTATGACAATTTTTTCTTCAAAATGGATTTTGTTATCACTAATCGGATGCACAAATAATTAATTAATAATAATAGATAGTATATTTTCTATTCT
>DWNY01003394.1:0-10006 GCA_018250635.1 Telegonus apastus
ATGAAGTTTCTTCGAGTAATTACAATAAAAATATTTGAATTAATTACGTGCAAAATTATTATTGCATTTAATAAATAAAGTTCATAAGAGAAACGCATTGTAAGTGTGTCTGAAACTGCATAACAATTTAAATCAAATGTTTCATATTATCTTGTAGATCCGCAGACATATTCTACATGTGTATTTCATTTAACTCAACTCTATGGAATCTATTCACTCAAAACTATGGAATAATATTCGTCATTAAATCAAATTGAACTGTCGAAAGTTATTTGTCGAAAGTTTCTAGACTGCGACGGACCGCTCGCGTGTAATTGCGTGCCATTTTACAGAATTACTCTAGAACGATCTCTAGATTCTACCTAAATTGATAATCAGATAATCTAATTGCTTGCCGTCTTAAATAACTGCAAATATTAGATACAATTTTCCGCTCTGTACCACATTAATAATATCATAGTTCCCGTCATTCGATCAAAAGTGTCTCTTGTCGAAATTATCTAGAGTGTGACGGCCATAGAAGTATTATGATAGAGTAGCGGAGCCATAGGCAAGCATGTGAGTGCGAGTGTTCAAAAAATAATAAGAGGGGGGAAATGAGAAAACCTTACCTTATCCTTGTCTAATCACGCATGCGAAAAAGAGAAGCAGGTAGGTATCCTCATTTGCCCTCTCTTTCTTTTCGTTGGACACATTTTAGAGGCCTGCCATTTTAAAGGCCCGTACTCTAATATTATAATATCTCTACAGTGACGGCGCATCACTCGTGTCTAATTGTGTGCCCGATGACAGAATTACTTCGATGATGATCATACTTATATTCTAGAACGGCACCGTATTTTATTTTTGGTGATTTGACGTAATCATATTGCAATTTTGGTGGGTTTCAATGTTACTTGCGCGCATCGCAAACCGCTCATAATAACAAAAATGTGTTGATGAGTAAGAAATACAAAGTTATGATCATCGATTCTATTGTATCTAAAATAATTTTCGCGGAATTTGTATGCTGTGGGAATATTCTTGAGAGTTAAATAGTTATTTGTATTGATATTAGTTTCAAGAGTCGATATATACTTATTTGACTATTTTTGTCAATCATTACTGATAGTAACGTTATTAAATGTTCCTGTAAATGTATTTAAAAATACTAGTTGATAATGAAAACCAAAAACAACTTATACATCCAAATAAAAAACAAACTTATACCTATGTATTTTTTTTCTGTCAATTTATTTAGAAAACATTCATTATAGGGAAAATGAGGTTTCATTTTCTATGTTGCATTTAATAGAAACAACTAATTTTTATGTATAATAAATCTGTCATTGTTGACCATTTATGTGTTTTAGATTGTAAGTATTTTTGTCAGATGTTTTACTTTGTTTAAAATCATATATTTGTAACAATTATTACACTTAAATATTATCCCTTCTCGCTCCTTCTCTACATGAAGTTTCACGTATGTCTAATCTCAGACTCCTCTCCGCGCAGTATCCAAAAAATTGTTCCGAGTGTTTTCACTTAACGTGTTAATATATAGATGACAAACATAAGAATCACATAAGGTTGTTCCTATTCTGTCAAAATTATGTAATATCCAGAGTGTCTAGGTTTAAAATAGAACTGACAGATTGATGTTAATGCATAAGAAATTTTTATAACCAACGACATAGCGTTGAGGGAATATCGTAAAAATAAAACTTTCATATTTTTAATAAAAATTTTATGGGTCAAGGGAAGAATTCGACACGGACGATGCCGAGCCAATCTTGTTAGAAGCTTAATATTTTAATCGAGTTTCATAGTCCACTCGTCTCACCGAGTTACTTCATATTTTCACGGACGTGTTCAATCACTTCTCATTAAGGTATCTCGACAGATATATTACCTTTGAGTATTTTTCAGGTAATAATGTTGTATTCACCGGCCGTTAACATTTACAGATATGACCGTGTGGATTTATACGTCGTTTGAAGTCGTTTCCAGATAGTGCAGTTAGGACTGACATTGAGTGACGATATCCATAATAATGATTTACGAGACGCCTTTGTTATGCTAGTTTTCAGCTATGATGCGGCTTCTTTCCGTCCGAAATGGGTAACCACAAGCGATGAATTATGGCATATCGTCCCAAGGTTCAGTCACCCATAAATTTTACTCTGGCTTCGACATATTTACGTGAGATATGCGGTATTGACTCAGTAGGCGGCAGTGTGCTGGTTATTCTAACCCATTTGAATGCGATCACCAGAAACTCAAATTTAATGTCTACTTCTATCAGGTTCGAGCTATTTTACTGCACATGTTTTATTAGAAAATTATATCGGTGAACGTTGTGACCGCAATTTAACGTTAAACGAAGGATAATTTTGAGAGTACGGTAGCTCCTATTAGGTTCATTTTACAGAGAACGTTGGTAGATGGATAAGGTTACAAATTGTACGTTGAAATTTGATTATTTCCGAGTTAATTTAGAATATTTAGTATTTATATCTCATCTGTTTGAAACCAGTTTTGTTGAGTATTGACCTAAGACTTAGATAGATACACCTGTGTGAGAATACTTGAAGAGTTGCGAAGAAACGGAAGGTCATTCGGCTTTGCAATTGTTGAAAGAATAGCCTTAGTTTGAAAGTTATCAGAACGAACTATCTGCGTCCGGCCTCCGGGCAAATCGCGCGCTCGCAATCGCAAAAGCCAGCTCTGTAATCGAAACTGTTTTTATTACAATCTTTCTCAACCACGATTTAACTGTTCGCTAATATTTCGTAATGTAATCAATCCAAGCTTTAGTTTATTTCGTAATCATTTAAAGATCTCGTTCGTTGAATTTTTTATAATTCCGCAAAATGAACGCCTGCCGCAACTTCCTAACAAATATAAACTAAACTAACAATTTTACGAGGCTCGCCGGAGTTATGGTAGAAGCTTTTAGAGTTTATGTTATTATACGTAACGTGAACGTTTTACGTGTTAAATAGGTTCTATATGATTCATGAAACGTTATTGCATCTAACAAAGAGCCGTCAAGTGCTGGTGTATGTGTACATCCACTTAGACGTACGCTTGTTAGGTTTCGGTGACACTTAACGCTCTGGCAATTAAGTAATTAAACACTTAAATGTATTATGATTTATTACGATTATTTATTAGTCTCATCTCTGACTGACATATTGTTGGGAACAAAGTTTTTTGAATATTAACTTGTGTGTTGTAAAAGAAAACGAGAAACGAATGAATTTAGTAAACATACAACAAATTTGGCGCCTATTAGACCTGCATAGGCTATTAGGTGAATCATCGTTTATATCACCTTAGTTGTGGAGTGATATCATAATACTACTTCCCTTTTCTGTTACTTTAAAAAGTGTCGGTTGACAGAATCTTAAAAACTAACATTTGTTTAGATGATTTTGACGAAGTGTCGCTATGATTATCGTAAGTACCTAGTTCTACTCACGATATTTGGTTTAAAATATCTGAATAATTAATTTAGCTAGCTGGTAGGCCCAAATAACTAGATTAATTATACGATACCTGCGAAGCAGCACATAGTTACTTGTGTTAATGTTCTTGGACCAAGAGTGTATAGAAGGTATATTTGTTTGCTCGTGTAACATAATACTTATGAGTGTCGTGTCATGCAGTTGTCCTTGTTTTAGACGCTATTCGTCCGCGGTGCAGTTTTGTGCATTGCGCACTGATTCGCTGATTTATTTATACCCGCATACCGCCGCCACCGCATTGGTTTAGCCCAATTTCAACACTTCAATTGTTAAGGCGCTATACCTATACACCGGCAGTACACGCTCCGGGAAGTTTCAGCCAGGTTGAACTTTCTTTTCAATGTACCTTTGGTTTCAACGAGTGAATTGTTAATGAACCGGGGAATATTGTGGGGCATATTTGTAGCTTTAGTGCTTCTAGTTCATATTTCGTAGTTCGTTTTAATTTTCGCATTTTAGGCCTAGTCTCTCATAAAATCGTTTACATGTGTGTTATAGACTTTAAAGCTAGTTAAAATACACAATGGATTGAACGCAACTTTAACCAGCTATGTAATGTAACATATTTATACATCTCTTGAACGTTTCGTGAAAACCCTCGCTCGATATATGAAGCCCTAGTGCTTCGCCGGTCACATTTCCAGCAATTCCACCGTATAATACAATAAGCCAAAACGCTATGTATCATCATCCTCACACGCCATACATTTCACTCGAACACTTCAATACGTATCCGACGCCGAGGCGGCGACGTCCCTGGATTGATTAATATATCATCCGCTTACCTACTCTCGTCCCTTTTACCCCGTTTTTGCGTATCACCGTTGAAGTAAAAAGGGCTCGATTTCAATGGCTATACGGAGCGGAACATTTATCATGGCGGTAATGAATTATCGGAAAATTTCCAATAAGCTCACCGAGAGGTGAAATGCTTACCCACCCAGAACCCAACTGTACGTTTTGATATGAATGACAAAATATGAAAGAATACTGTTGTAGAAAATTCTATTAAACATCAATGTAACCGAATCAACATCATCGATAACCTTCCTCAGTACTCAGATTGACTGATATTTAGGACACTAGTTTATCCTCGCGGTTTCACACGTGTTAAAGAAGTAAAAATGCCATGACATGAACATCTGTCTAACTGAACTGATATTAATGCCCTCGACGGCGGCCGCATGCGCGTGGAGTGCGCGTTAATGCTTTTTTTCAATAATTTAAATAGCCTAAGTTACGCCTTAGAACTTCAGCTATCATCCATGAAAAGTCCCGTCAAAATCGGTGCAGCCGTTTAGAAGATTACCTCAGCCCTCAGGAATAAATAGACCGACACATATTTTTATAATTGAATTTTTATTATAGGTGTCGAAACGGATAAAATTACTAACACTAGTTTATCCCTTATCGTAACGAGGAATTCACGTAAAAAACTCTCATCTTCCTGCAATTATAATGATAGCAAATTTATTATAAAAACAAATTTCAAAACAAAATGTAATTTAACTGAACAACAAATTAAATTATTTAAATATTCACGTTATGCTATAAATATAAATTTTATCGTCAGCAGATGCGTCGCTAAATGAAAATTGTTGTACGGCTTTAAAACATTTAACGTGACTTTTTATTTAAGCGGTGCAGTTGTTCAGGTGATAAAGTGCGGATAAAGCGAACCTAAAATCATAAACTGCCATAAAACCTCAACGCTATTGTAGTATGCCGCTATTCGCTCAAGCTATTTGAGTGTGTTGCTTTTTAGGGTTCCGTACAACTTGGGTAGAAACGGTACCGTATTTACAAGCCTCCGCTATCTGTCAGTCTGTCACAGAGCTCTATTTCTTGATCTGTAAATAATAACTTACCGTTTTAAAGGTGTTAGAACTCTATGTATGTGGTTCGACTGCGGCGGCACCACCGGCTCATCTACATATTTATACCTAATAACAGCAGTGTTAAGCGCTACTGCGTTCTGGTCTGAAAGGTGTGGTAAGGGAGACATACACAATGTGGCGTTCCAACTTAGTCTACAGGGGTTGCAACGCATATTTGGTCAACCTTAATTAAGGCTTTGATCTTATTTTGTGGTTGATTACCGATGCTCATGGGTGGCAGTGGCTATTTACCATCAGATGGACTTTCAAACAGTAAAAAACACTGATTTTAGAAATGTTTAAAGAGTGTGTATTAATATGGCTGTTATATTAACAAACACTTAAATTAATATATAACAATATTTCCAAGGGTTACCTTGGGCATTGAACATTATGAGGTTACAAAGCGCGTGCGCGTTTGTTCAGTCTACTGCATGAAGAATATAAATGAATATTTTGTAATATCAAAATAACAACTTTTTATACCTATGTATAACAAAATACCTATTTTTATATGTATCCACTTATAAGTAATTTTGGTTTAGTTGAGGTAATCTTTTAAACGGCTAGACAGATTTTGATGGGACTTTCACTGGAAGACAGCTGAAGGTCTAAGGCGTAACTTTGGGTACTTTTATTTTTGAAAAATGTATTAGAGCGCGTCCTAAGCTCATGCGGCCGCCGTAGCAGGCATTAATGTCAGTTACTATTAGGCAGAAATTATTGTATGCCATTTTATTTCATTCACGCGAGTGAAACCGCATTGATCGGGTAGTAGAATAATAAAATAATGCAATGCTTTTGAAGCTATTTGATCGAGAGTATTTTTTACCGGTATATTCGAATTCGCTCTAGATTGAAAGGTATTTTTGAAGAGATTCAGTTTAAATCGGAATCGCCACAGTTGGAGTAATTCTTTTTGGGAAAAGTGTGTCAACCAAACAAGCTTTTGTATATTCTGTGTATAAAGATGACAAAGATTTTCCACCCGCTTTTGTCCAATTTTTTTCAAAACTGTTTTTTTGCTACAACGCTCCGTATAAGTTGTTTTACGCGATGACTTTGTTTAAAATTGAAATAAGCAAGAAATTTCGCGGAATACATTGCGGCATGCGACACGTTTGACGAGTAATGGTTATATTTTTACTGGAAATCTCATATGAAATAGCGTGGAGCGGTCATCGTGTCTCAAATTGAATGAAAATGTGTAATGTCGCATGAATTTCTTAAGTATATTCATAGTTAGGTTACGTGGACCACTCGTGATTTACGGAGGAAAGTACATATATCCAGCCACACGATACCTTTGTGAAATCCCCTCGAAAACTTGAGAAATGTAATTTTTGAGATGATGGCTTTGCTCGAGCACATCGTGAAGGACTTGGTAGAGATTCAAACGTACATTTCGCTACATCCCCTTTAATATCGTCATACAATTCTGCGTCTTATTGCAATATGATAGTACACACGTTGAAATAAGCGATATTACTTTTTTCCCGGGTTGCGGCTTAACGAGGAAAACAAGAAAGTTTCGACCTTCCCTGGAATTGTATCGCTGGGCCTTTAAACGTGAGATACGCGGTAAGTGGTGGATAGACACGATACTCAATTCCATAATTCGGTGAACCATTACAGAAATTTCTCTAATAAAATTAATACGCTTTGAAATCTTAATGCGAAAGTGTTGTAAGTAAGTACGAAAGTCATATTTTTATAATATGTATGAACGAAGATGGATACACAGTGACTGTTATTGAAATTAACTTCACTGTTTTTTTATCAGACAATTTTACCAGTACAATTTTTCGCAGTAAAATTATTGGTTATATTAATTTATGTGAGAATATTTATCTTTGTGTATCTTAAAATTTGATAAAAATATCAATATTATAAATATAGGGTTCCATGGCTTCATGGCTTCAGAGCTAAAGGTAGAATCACTAAAACATTTCAAACTTTTATTTATGGGTAAAATTAAAGTTTAAATTCCATCTTACGATGTTTTGTTTACCGCCCACAAAATGTAGGTTTTAATTTACTCAATCTACATTTAAATTTATTTTTATCAAGTCAAGCGGGCACGATTGTTCTCTTTTTATTAGAAGGATTTAGGCCATAATCCATTATGTGGTACGGATTGTATTTACCACTTGTTTGAAAGCTTTTGTATCGAATTTAGGCAGCAATCGCCTAGTAAAAAGGAGTAGTAGTAGCCTAGTAAAAAGTATATAGCATATGTATGTCAGTAGATAAAATTGTAGGTAATAACTTCATTTAATTAATAGACAAATTGTAGCTAAAGCATTGTATATAAAGTCACACTTTTCTTTTTGGATCAAAGGTTTGTATATGACGCTATCCCCCACCGAAATAAACAGGTACAAACGCCCTCATTATGTCGCCTTAAAGTCTTTGGTAGGTAAGTCGCAAAAATATTTGTCAAGTGTTTTTCCTCATTTTCATTTGCAATTCACGAGTCTACGAGAACACTTATAAAATATTTTTAGTAATTCATCTTCACAAAGAGTGATAATCGTTTTAGAAGTATATTACGTCTCTATTATTCATAATAATATTTATTTTATTACGAAGATTCAGTATTAATTCACGTTTTTATTATTTACGTGTACATATAATTATAAGTACGATTTTGACATCTACGTAGTCCTGAAGATCATAACATATTGTCATACTAAATTATGTACGACACCGTTCAAATCAGAACATAGAAGGGCTTAATACTGCTGTAATTTAGCAGAAACAGGTAAGTCGGATATATATTGTAGTTCGTATTCTAATAATATTGCTCATCAAAGTGTTTGAGCGTCAGTTTCGCTAACAACGTTCTCTGCTCTTTGACCCTCTTGACGCCGTCGCCGCGGGGACGGTGACATCCATATCACGTATGCGTACTACAGAGTTATAATAATAATAGAGCAAGGGAGCCACCCAAAAATGTGTTCATCGAAAAAAAAAGATTGCAAATGAAGGTACCTACTGCTTTCCTCTCTTTTTCGCATATGTGATTAGACAAAGATAAGTAAGGTGTCTCTCATCTTACCTCTCTTTTTATTTGTTGGACACTCACACTCACAGGTCTGCCAAAGGTTCCCCACTCTATTGTAATACCTCTGTGATGCGTACGTATTACAACTGGTATTCAGAAATGAAATATGTCAACAGTTCCATTTATCTTAAAAAATCCTTCGCATAGGTACTTCTTCTTGCTTCAAAGCATGTAATATAATGACTTGAAGCGTTTTGCCTATAGAGAACTATCAGCACAAACTGCCTTTGTCTCTACCGCTAAATTCTTTAATAATTTCTAATAATAACCTAGTTAATAAAGTCGGATGTGTAAAATTTGTCCCTTGGAGTTTATATTACTCCATGCATGACAAGCTAATAGTCATATCACTAGACTATCAGTTTCTAGTTGACATTCGGCTAAGGTTCGCTCATAATTTCGGACAATACGTGAAGTGAATCAAAGGGCGGCTCTTGGTTAACTCGATCTATGTATGCTTGAGAATACCTACTGTTTAAGCGACAAAGCGTCATACGGGTCACAGCGGGGAATTGTTAGCGAGAACCATACTAAAGTTCTCCATATGAATGAAGTTCTTTCAGCTCGCTGTGAATGTAAAGCTTGCTTTCTTGATGAAGTCTGCAACCTCGATGTACAAATGCGGCGAGAAAATGGACACGACAAACCAAAAACAAAAACAAATCTATCATTTATCAATGCGAATAAATTAAATAGAAGTATGACCACAGTTTCATAACGATTAAGGCTTAAAATTGTGTACGTTTTGTTTTTTGTTTGCCGCATGGGAAGAAAAGTCGCAGGGAAACGGTCTGATAATATATATTTTTCATGAACTTTAATTGTAGAAAAGTTTAGTATTACCGCGTGAATATTAAAAAAATGTATACCTACTTGCAGAGAGGCGGATAACTTTTGAATACGCAGCATATTAAATGTCCCCAGCTTTGTGTATAAAAAGTCATTTTTAATTAACACAGAATGTAGAACGTCATTAGAATAATACACCGGGCCGTCTTAACTGTTTTCATTTATGAACACGACGTTAGTTCTATGTATAGCTGTAGTGTACGACAAAGAGTCGCGCGGGTCAGAGGGCGGGCGCATTGTTAGCGCGACCCATGCTCGAGTGCTCTGGATGACGAGTCGCGCCTACGTGGTGACTAGTAACAAGGCCTCTCTCAACAGGTTAAGGGATTGAAGGTGTTACTCTTGCTTTCGCGATTAATCAAGTTTCGCTTTAGTTCGTATAGCGGATAATTCTAGATGTCTAGTATTAATCGTTCTTAAACACGAATAGAAATTTCTAACAATCCGCACTTGGCCAGCGCTGAAGACTATGTCCTAAATCTCTTTCTTTGAGAGACCATCTGTGCCCAGCGTAGGCTAGTAAGGGGTTGGCGACGAATATGTTTACTCTAACTGTAGTCCGAGAAATAATTGTATCTAACTTATTTTTTTATGACGAAAGTAGTAGGTATGTAATTAAATAGTGATGCATTTCACGCGATATTAATTGGTTACGGTTGCTACCTCTTTTAAAAGCCGGTATGCCTTTCAACATTCATGAAATG
>DWNY01003395.1:0-10005 GCA_018250635.1 Telegonus apastus
TGAAAATGATAATTATAATTAATTCGCCGTGAGACAGCCATAAAAGTAATAATTTCACGAGGAATTTCCGCTCTACATTTTCCTCGTACAAAGAGAAATTTTCTTCCGAGGAAAAATTTACTAACGGTATTTGAGAGTAAATGTGAAAATATTTTATGCTACCGCTAATTATATGGATACATTAACCTGTTTTTCTGAAGAAACATTTTTAAAACGATACACGGAATGATATCTCTATACGCTTTATGTAAAACATGTTTGTTTGAAATCCAAGAATATTATCAAACTAAATAAGATGTGTATTTAAAAACATTTCTATGTAATGATTCTATACTGACATCAATATATTTCTCCGAATATTAAAAAATAACAATTAAAAGTATTGAAAGGTGGTAGAACTTTATGTGGTTTGACTCCGGCGTCCCCACTGCCACCTCTATTTAGGCTTGATAACAACAGTGTTTAATGCTGCTGTGTTCTGGCCTAAAGGGTGTGGTAAAGGAGACATACTTATCTAAGGCGTACCAACTTAATCTTAGAGGTAGCAACGCATCTTGGGTCAACCTTAGTTAGGACTTTGATCTTATCAGGGTTGATTAGAGACGTCCATGGTAATGGCCATTTACCAGGTGCACTGTATGCTCGTATGCTACTTCCAAATTTTAATCCTTAACATAGTAATTTCCCTACATAGTAGGTTCATCTCAATAACCGTTGTTTTACGACACTCAAGTTCATCAACGAACCACATTTAGTGGCAATTACTCCTTATTCCGACTACATCTTACGAAATATGGGTAATAAAAATTAAAATATGGTTTTAAAAAGTAATAAACCATTACGAGCTGGTGGTAGAAGCGCCAAACAAGCCATTTGGCACCGCCACGTGCTTTATTAGTGGACCAAGTGCCTTTAATCTTACCAGCGGTTTGTAGCGATTGCACGTTCGATTTTTAAATTTTCAAGCTACAAGCCGTAAGCTAGAGACACGTATGTGTAATATATTGGACAATGCTACATTCGTTACTCTATTCTGCTTCTACTTATGGAAGTAAGTGTTCTGAATATAGCTGTATACTTACTTATAAATGGAATACTATATTGGTAGGCACTCGTATATTTGTTAATTTAACTTCGAACGATATACATTGATATGAATTTCAATTGGTAAGGGAGACATACTTATTGGAGGCGTTCCAACTTAGCCCTCAGGGGTAGCAACGCATCTTTGACCGACCGCAGGTAGGACTGTGATCTTATGTGGGGTTAATTACAGAAGTCTATGGGCTGCAGTGGCCACTTACCATCAGGTGGGTTGCATGCTCGTTTGTTACTACCATAATATTAAAGAAAAACATCGATATCTTATTACTGTCACGTTGTTAGATCTACCAACGGTAGTTAAGTCTTCAACCTTACTTTCCAACTGCAAGGCACTAGATACTACTTACTTAGATTAGATACCTACTTAGATAAATTAATACCTACATGAAGTACTGATACCATAATAGGGCTACGATATGCCCTGCCTGTCGTAAGAGGCGACTAAAAGGGGGCTTTCGGGGTTGCGGCCGGCGAGAGTGGGAGCTCAAACCGTCCATCCAGCGACCCCGGGAAGGACGGCGGTTGTGTGGTCGCATACCGTTGTAGCCTGGAAGGTGCGACGAGCGCAATGCTCGCCCGGGTGGAGCCCGATGGGGCAACGCGCTAAGAGGACTTCGGTTGCGTTCCTCCGGAGATCCCGGAGTCCTCTTCGTAGCGCCGAGGACGGCCACTGGGGGGTTTTTAGTGGGTAAAAATCTCACATAACTCGGCATCGCATTTAATATCAGGCGGGCGGCATGCTCATTTGCTAGTTTCAAGCTGCATATATCAATGACGGTGATACTTAGCCGGTAGAGCTACTCTCTACCGCCATTGAACAGTTTTAGCTACTATATCAATTTGCTTGTATCTGTTGTTTACTCGAGCCCCGAGTTCTATAACCGGGCCTATTAGCAGGTCGGCATCAATTTGCAGGTGAGCAGCCGCTGGCCCGCGTCCAGCGGATATATTAGGTCATTTACATTAGAAATGTCAATGACAATACATGATGGCTACTTGATTATATTTATCTTGTAAATCCACGTGCTAACTGTAAACTAAACTATAAACATAGGCAAAATATTTGATGATAATGATATGATAATTTTGTCACCATAGTGAGTTTGTTCAGTTATTTGAAAAATTATTTTTGGACTGACACTAAAATACATATTATATTTGTATACAAACACTGTCGTAGAAACCGAGCATGCATCCATACCATGCACTTTGTTACTGTAATAATAAATTGATTGATTTAGCTACCATATGTTGTAAGAAACGATATGTTGGCTCAAAGCGATGTTGGGACAAGAAAGTTGGTGGTAATTACTAAGCTACTTTAACAATCTGCATCGTACGTGACAGACGCGTACTATGGTAGACAAAATAATACTCTTCCATATAATATGTATGAACGTATTTATATTTACTTTATAACCGCGCGGATACGGACCGTCCCTGTCAAAATATCGTTCGAGGTCTGAAATGAATCTTTTTTTTATGTTATGGAAGTAGCAAACGAGCATGCAGCCCACCTGATGGTAAGTGACCACCGCCGCCCGAGAACATCTGTGCTCAACCTCAGATAAGATCACAGTCCTACCTGAGGTCAGCCACAGATGCATTGCTACCACTGAGAACTAAGTTGGAACGCCTCGAATATGTATGCCTCCCTTACCACACCCTTCTAATCAAACCACACCAGCGTTTAAAACTGCTGTTATAGGTTTGGCGGTGGTGCCGCTGGAATCGAAACACAAAGGGTTCTACAACCTTTAAATTTTGTGCTGTGAAATAGAACAACCTTTGCTCCACTTTCCTGATACACTCGTATCTTTAAAAGACTGACAGTTCCTTTTGTTGCAGAGTACCGGGATATTCTGCACGTTCTTCTTGGCGCATGCGATCCGGGAGAGGCGTCGCGCGTCCATCAGGCATTCGACCTCCGTGAGGGAAGCCACCTTTGCAGCTCCGGACGACTCTCTCCTCGCGCCAACCGCTCCGGCGGCAACCTTGCCAAAGTATTAGCTTTAGATTTAAGAAATATATTGTGGGACTTTGCAGAAATCTGATGGATGAGACAGAACTCCGTATCCCTGAAGATGTGAACCCAAATGGTCTAAGAGTGTGTGTTCTTCAGGTCTCTAGTTGTGGATTAGCTGTACTTAGCAGATAGGCGCCGAAATGGTATTTCGTCCTCCTTTTTGGGAAATAGTGTGTAAGTATGTGTGTGCCTACATTCAAATCACTGGACTGTTCCAGTGGTCATTGTCAATGGATATTTGACGACATGAGGTTAAATATCTATAGACAATAAATATTGGTAACGATATAACGAATTTTTTATAATATGAATAAATTGGTACGGTTAGTGCGCCTTAAAATGTTGGTTACCTGTCATATCTCTAATAAGGTTTGTTTTTAATGTTAGTGTTAAAGATTTCTGCAAAGTATTGTCTTGTAGATCCTATTTAATATTAAAGTAAGAATCGGAAATTCTTGCAAATTGTCAGTAATGGACACTATTCATCGTAATTATGAAAACTTCTAATTAGGTAGGTAATTGATATTTTAGTTAGATGACGTCGGAATAAATTTTCCGATAAAAATTAATGCTAATTATATTTCTATTCATTCATTCATTAAGTACCAATATGATGTATGCCGATATGAATCATCGGAAATAAACTAAAGCACAGTAATTGTTTATTTATCCTGTTTGTTTAAAAATGAAAAAAAAACAGCAAATTCATATTTCCTTTCATTTAAATTAAAAATTTAATAAAAGTCAACTACTTACCAAATTAAGATAAATTCGTAATTGGTTTATGTATGAATGTTCATCATTGAATATTTCAGCTAAATTACATAGTAAATTTGTTTTAATCATTTTTTGCGATAATAGATAAAACTTTGATTGAGAAACAAAAAAATAATTTTCAGTTGTTTTTTCACGTTGATCTCAACATTCGATCATAAATTGTAACAAATTCTAAGATTTACATGACATTTAATTCCTTACTGCTAATATGTAATTATTTCTAATAGAAAAGACTATATTATACGAATTTATAGCGTATTTCCTTATAATAATGATTCTCTGGTGTTTATTAATTGTTCACAAATATACCCAACATTTATTGTCACAAATTGTAACAACAAAGGCATCGAAGCATGCACAATGCACATATGTGTTAACTAATGAATACCACATATAACCTCATATTCCTATGTGATGTAGAAGGCGTCTTCAAAATTGAGAATATTCATGACAAAATTAACGTTAATTTTGTATTTTTGTAGTTACGTAGGTCCAATGAACAGTAAATTGAAACCCATAACAGATGATTTCATCACCGTAACGAAATTTGGAATCTCTTAGATGGCGGTTCGATATGGTGGCCCTTGATGTCTCTGAATTTTATATATAATCCACACCCAACAGTGTTTAAAAAAACGAAATTAATACGAAATACTGACTATTTTACCGTAATCAAATCATACCCATTAAAATTCTAAACACGGAAAACCTAAGGAATAGAAAGCTATACCCATATACCTACCAAAGTATAAAATACAAATTTTGAGTTATTTCCTTTGGATTTGGTAATTTTGAAATTTGGATTTGGAAAATTTCTAATAAATAAATTAGTAATAGTTCCATAATTATCAGGAATAACAGCTCATCGTGATAAATGCTTAATGACTCAGTTTATACTTTATAATATATTAGTAATTCCCATCATTAACTACGCATATCTTCTAAAACAGGGAAATAAGAAATGAATCATCCTTGTTTTAGAGGTAAAACAAAACGTCAGACCTGCTCGCATGATTTCGTCCTTCTTCTCAGTCTAAAGAGATATTTGTTGTTAGTAGTAGGGCAGTATCTACCCAACGACAACATAGCCTAATGGCAGTACTAGATGGATTGGCGAAGCAACCCCTCTCGGTTGCTAATGTATAACCTAATAATTTTTATATTATGGTGTTAATAGTTGGTAGGTACTTGTGATGTAACGAATGTTGGATTTTTGGAACATTTCAAAAGAGCTTCTTTGTGTTCCGAATACATTCGCAAAACATTCGCAACGCATCGTTTCTTGCGAATGTGAATACGTATGTCAAAAATTTGTCGAGTATTAGCGAATGCTAATGCGAATATTCGTTACATCACTAGTAGCTAGAACTAGAACTCTGTGGTTCAATCACATCACAAAACCAAGACAAAACCTATTTCGGCTTTGTTAATTGCAATGTCATCTAATAACAAATACACGACTTTCGAGTCACGAGGTGTCACTTTAATCTCAACCGTCAGGTATACGAATACATCCGAAGATGGGATCCCAGATATTCCAGTTGATTACACATGTGCTATTGTTCATGAATGGCAATAATAACTTTTGATTTGAAAGATATTTGAAAATGACAAATCAGTTGAAAGATATTTTAAAATGACAAACTTTAATGTGAACGTTATTCAACTTAAATTTAAATGAAATTTTTAGGCGACTTCTACATGTTTTGTATACTACAAGTTTTAAATATAAGGCCAATATTTATGTGTTCCAAACTTTACCTCTATTATTAATGTTGTTATTTTTTTCAAAAGTTAAATAACAACGAATACAGTATTTTATAACATATACAATGTATGTAACGTGTATTTGTATGCCCTTTGATTAACGTGGTTATTTGTATTTGGATGGTAGATGCAGAATTTTACACGAGAAAATATTTCTACCCAAGACTTTTGTGAGAGCAAGTAATGTCTTCTTTAAGACTTTTTGCTCTGAGGTAGTCGGGGTAGTAGAATGATAAATCTTTTGACATGACCAGCAAGTTTTTGAGTTGAGGAATTGCTCTTTCTTAAGGCTAGGCTAAATAGAAGATACGTCTACCGAGAACGAAGAGCGTTGCATCGCCTTTATACGGCTTAAGTCGCGTTGTTTCTATATGTTTTCTATTACGCTACTGAAGAGGGTGTATTGGTTGTGCTCCGGCCTCGACCGACGTCTCTTCCGTGTAGCTTGCTATTTTAATAAGTTTTACCTGTAATAAAACTCTAGTGATGATTTTGGTTGTGTGATTGTATAGGGTTTCTGAAATTGTATTTCTTATAGAGTAGACATTTTATAACACTTTTATATTGTGGATATTAAACGATTTAAATGCTATATTTTCTTTTATTTTTACTAAATAGGTAGTCGTATAAAATCTGGATGCAAGAAATGCTGAAAAGGTATAGGTACATACATATATTATTGACTTTAGCACAATTGTGTGAATACAATTTTGTGTAAAATGTGGTCAATTCTGTGCATTAGCCGATGAATAGATTCCATGCAGATGGACTATTCACTACTTCTATTCCATAACATGAAGAATCCTTTGTGGTTCGACCTCAGGTAGGACTGTGATCTTATCTGGGATTGATTACAGATGTCCATACACGGCAGTGGCCACTAACTTAAATTGGATGCTCGCTTTGCTACTTCTATATTACAAAAAATATTTCTACATAAGCGCAAAGCCCTGCTTATGCAAATCCCTATCCACAAAGTTAAGCAACGTTAGATGTGGTCGTTATATAGATGGATGACCGCAAATTTCGTGCATGGTACCGTACTTCAGAAGGAAGGTTATCATTGGATAATAGTCGTTAAACCTCGTCGGAAACCTTATGGGCTGTTTGAAAACATCCGATATGGATTGATCACCAGCCCTTTATCACACATACGAGCAACGTGATGGAGTATGCTACAAGCCTATCAACTATTGAAAGAAACCTGTACACAGCAGTAGCGACGGGCTTCTATATTACAATAAAAACATGTCTATCATATTACTATTATAGTGAAAATATAAATAAAATAGTAGGTTACTATAACTTTGACCTTCAATACTTGTCGATGCTAAGAGCGTCGCTAAAATGGGCTGGGAAGATTTATTCCTTCCATAAGGAAGCATAAACATTGAACTGGCGCCCTGCCAGACTCCCGAAGGTCAAAGGGGATGGTTCATGAATAAAATAGGGATTCCCTCCCCTCAGAATGCTTATGATCACGGTACATACTTAGCGTGATTTTTTGTTTACATATACTCCAAATAAAGATGAACATCAATGCCATTGCAGTTAATATTATTTTTACATGCCAGGCGCGGTCACTGTTTCCAAATACACCCATTAGTGCTGTCCTATGTTCAGCAGTGAAACTATAAAATGCTGATGAATCAAACTGGAACAGCTTCCTTTGTTAATAAAGGGTTTAATAAATATATTAAGTCTATATATTTACCATAGTATAATTTCTACCTAATAACAGTTTTAAGCGCTAGCCATAGGCAGGTGTACCTATCTACTAAAAGTAAATATCTGAGGACTAAGTTGGAAATACCTTGAGTAACTCTCTGTCCTCTGTTATAAGACGGAAATGTTCCATCTCAACCAGGGCATTTCCTGAATCTGGAATTACATAACCTACCGATTCTACCAAAGTACTTACTACGAAATCATGATGCAGTTGACTAACATCCATTGGCACAGATCTCATCTCTTATCCCCTAGTAATTAAATAGTATGGAAGCCTGGGGCAAATCGAATTATTGGAAAGTGGTGTGTACGTAAGTATGTTCGACGGCGCCATGGATTGCGTCCGGCGTGACTTTCTCTGCGCTTTGGTTCTCAAACTTTAATATATAATTTGATTCACCACTGAGAAAAGGTTTGTGTGCTAAAACGTCAC
Source organism: Telegonus apastus (assembly GCA_018250635.1). Classification (NCBI taxonomy): domain Eukaryota; kingdom Metazoa; phylum Arthropoda; class Insecta; order Lepidoptera; family Hesperiidae; genus Telegonus; species Telegonus apastus. The sequence goes on from DWNY01003395.1 coordinate 7,836, forward strand.
AGTTTTTCAGTCACGGTTTATTTCTCTCGCCATGTTTTTCATTTGACAACAATAACTTTCTATGAGCAGAATTTTGGCAATAGTACACAATTGCGGCCAAGTTACACCTTCACATTTAACACACCTACTTACAAAAACTTTATAGATTACTTTTCAAGACTTGGCAAATTCACATGTGAAAATTTAAGGAATATTTAAGTTGAGCACCGGTGTATTTGTCTTGTTTATGGTCAGGGCACAGCGTGCAGTTTTTGTGCGTTGAAAGCGAAATAAGAATGTTTGAGCATACTTTATAAATTGGTATTGCTTATGTATGGTGTTAGTGGGCAGGTTTGAGCGTCCGGTTGGCCAGCTCCATTCAATATTATTGGGACTCTTATTTAAGTATGCTTACTAGATGATATTAACGTCAATTTGTATTGAAAGACCGTCGGTCTTTACGTGTTACTCGTAAATATTACATACTAGCTGACCAGGCGAACGTTGTTCTGCCATTTGTATTTAGTAGACGCCGATGTGCCATTTGTATAAAGAAAATTTTTGAAAGAGTAGATCGATCTTGATTAAATAAAACCTAAATGGTAAGTTAAGATTCGTACTATGAATATATCAACATTTCCATGAATTCAAACAAGTTGTTTTGTCGGCAAGTAATTTTAAACACACAGACAGTGAGCCCGAGTTACTTTCTTATTATATATACAGATATTGGATTATACTTACATCTACTATGGACCTACTGTATTAATGGGTTTTTACAAAGCGTAAACGATCTCTAAAATTAAGCAATTCCGGATAGTCAGAAGCTATTTGAGCAACCTTGCTTCTATGTTTCGGACGTGATTTTCCGTATTAATTTCGGCTTTTCATTGGGTTATCAGGAGCCGATTCCGAAGAACTCGTATGAATAATTTAACTTCGTCGTTGAAGGAAAACATCGTGAGGAAACTTACTTGAGAGCTTTTCATAAGTTGGTCAAAGAGTAATGGATGATAAGAATCTAATGATCACAAAACTATTTTTATCTTGATCGATTAAGTATAAATGTAAATAATTACAAATATTTTAATTACACCTATGTACCTTAAGCAATAAATAATAGAGACAATAAAAATATTCTTCTTTTAAATAATTTGGAAAGTTGTAGAACCAACCATTTGTATATAAAAACAATGATATAGGTACTTACCTATACAAGTATCTTTTCATTGTGCCAACCCTCAGACGATATTCCAGACACATTTTTCATTTCTACCAGACACCCTTCGTAAATTCACTATTCTCACACAGCAATAGTAAATCGTACCTACTACTAGTGTACTCTCGTACGAAACTGAAGGGAGGGAATCGATATCTCCCTTGAGACCTAATCCTCCGACGGAATGTGGCGGTTCGTCCTTGCATTGCGAGTTTACGTTTCCATTGCATTCTTGGTAACGTTACGTGATTAATCCACTATCACCAACGTGGTAATAGCGTTAGTTCTATTGAATTCATTGATACGATAAGCTTATATCCCTACTAGTTAAATCCGCCCCTACTTCGCTGTAAATTAGTTAACACGCTTTCATTGGTTCCGGTCGCATGTTTGTATGTAATGGAAATTTTGAACGTGATTTTTACCGACTTTGAAACGTCGGATTAATTTAAAACTTTGCACTGCAATAATATGAAAATAAATATAAATAACAGTTTGAAAAAACACGCTTTTGTGGAAAAAAGAACTAAAAGAATAGAATAATTATTATAAAAAAGCGTTGAGTGCATAGTGGCAAGAGTCTGTATATATATGATAAAAGTATTCTGTGTACTGTAAAAACGTTACCAAAAGTTAAAAATATAGTAGATCTATGTACTGAAATTGCAGTGAATCTGGAAGCACTGGCTCCACTCGAAGTTTAGCTTTTCTCAGGCTTTATAGGTATATAGTTTACAAGCTGATTTCCGCGGGTTCACCTTCGTTAAAGAAGTAAAAAGGCATATATTAATATTCAGCGTACTAGTGCTTTTTTCAAAAATTTAAGTAACTTAAGTTACGCCTTAGACCTTCAGCTATCTTCTAGTCAAAAGTCCCGTCAAAATCAGTCCAGCCGTTTAGAAGAATATTTCAGCCAAACAGACAGACAGATAAAAAAATGTATTTTTGTTATAGGTACCGTGTATACTTTCA
>DWNY01003396.1:0-10004 GCA_018250635.1 Telegonus apastus
TTTGCACAATTTTTTACTTTAATACCTTTGTAACTTGATTCAATTATTACTAGTTAACAATTAAGAAATTAGTCGAGCAATTAACATTATTTGCTAATTTGAGCAAACAATTGAACACCATTTCGGCTAGACTCAATAATGGTATAGTGTACAACTTGTAAATAAATAGGCATATAATTGCAAAAGAATAAAAAATATTCACATCCAATCTCATGTTGTAAGAATAAGTAGTTTTCTTAAAATAAACCCGTAGCACTTCCATTAGTTCTACTTCTAAATAATTTAGGAATGCTATACGTATATTTATATGGACGCGTATCATGTACATAATTATTGTTACCTTAAAATAAACCAAGCATACGAATTCGACCTTCACTTAACCATTCTGCATTGCGCTAATAATAATCGAATCGTCTAAATAGATATTCGCTTCGTCTGTTTCAAAAAATCACATTGTACTTAGTGCATTCATCCACCCTATCAATTGTATCGTTCATAATCTAGATTCTGAATAGGTCTTTGTTAAAAACGCCATTTGTTCGCCCGACAAAGGCTTCATCATGATCATTATTAATCCAACTGGTTATGCGTCTCGCAACTGTTTCAAAATCTAATTCACGCAAATAAATGCACCATTCAACTGCGAAGCCCCTGTGTATTTCTCTTCTCGTACATCTATAATCCCTCGCACTGGGCACGTGTCATACAAATCCTGGATGCAATTTCGAGGGCGATTCCAATTTGCTCTTTGTGCGCGATAAGCCCCTGTATCGTATCACACACGCGTAAATCTGCAACGCACACGCGTCGTACGGAACAAAAAGGGACAAAATAAAAACTTAATAATCCTTCCCCTCTGTATTCAATATAATTGTTGCCTACTAAAGCACGTTTCGCTTTGTATTTTTAATCACTATTATTAAAACCCGCCACGCTCCTGGACAGATGGCCATCCAAACTCGATTGCCATGTTTACTTTAGTATCACTGAAATTCCATTTATTTATTTTACAACTTCAATTTATTTATTTCACCATAGCGACAGCAGACGTTATTTTGGTGAAATGAAAAAAACATTTTTCATATTCAAGTTATTTATTTTAATGGTTAAAAGCCACATTCATTCAAATAACTACTTTTTGACCAATAAGACACTCTTATTTTCTTTCTTGGAGTCTTATTATTTCAACTAGAGCATCTTTGTAGAATTTAATTATTTTGTAGAAATATATAATTAAATGTGATGCTTCTTTCGCCTCCTCACATCAGTTCTAATTTACGCTGTATTATCTTACTAATTTATATCATTTTTCGCACATTTTTATGATAGTGTTGTGATCATATAAAATTAGATCCGAATGAATCACATTTCAGCTAACGCTCAATTGAACCTTTCCGTATCTATTTGACACGTGTAGCTAGATGGGTGACTAAGCGCAAAGTGACCCAAAGCTTTGAATAACAACGTTCCATTCCACGGCACAAAGCATTACAAACTCGCCGATGACAAATCGGGGCATTACGCACAACGGAACGCAAATTATACTAACGTGGCGCCGGCAAAAATGACAACTCGATATTCAAAATGGCGGAAATAAAAGGGAATTAAACAATTTGTTTCGCGCCATTTAACTCTCCCGTTTTGAATTGAAGGGAGGTTAATTGATAGGTACAAAATAATTTCTTTTGTAGGGATGTTCAAATTAACTGCTGCCACGTCAACCTTTGTTTCTGGCGACGTAAATTCTGTTACATTTTCGCCCGGATTTTTTTCGGTGCAAATTTCCGGTCACGGCATCACTGTATAATTTGTTAATTTGGTGACCATTAGGTTATCGTTTAACTCAGTGTGCTTTAACCATTATCTTATTGTAAAAAAAAAAACCTCTGTCAACTTGAAAACACATACTTTATAATAATGTATAATGTCAATATCAGATTGATCATCACCGGGTTTTTCTTTTTTTATGAAAAGAAAGATTGAAACAATTTGGTTCACTTGATGGTGACTGTCGCTCAGCGACACTCCGTAAATCGTCCTTAAACGTGGTTTTATCAAACGATGAAGAATAATAATAAAGACTAAATAATAGAAATACTAGTTCCTATGTTTTATTTTCAGTAAACTTCGTACACATCACTCAATTGGTAGAATTATTCTAAAGTGAATGTCAGACTTATAAAGAGCTTTTAACACTAAGCGCTAACGCACTCGCTGTAACCAACGCTTTGATCTTAGCTTTGAATTTTATTGTAATTGTAGAATTTCGTCCATTGATACAATGAGTCTTCTATTTTTATTTCGACCTTCAAAACTTACACACACAAAACATGACGTATTATTGAAAAATGAATGAATGTCTGTTACACAGATCGATTCTATTTTTCGACATCTGAAATTCTAAATTACCTACGTATCTGTAATTCTACAGTTACATAAGTGTAGTGCTACCTGCACTTCTATCTGACGGTTCTAGAACCATTTGTGGTTCAACTCAAAAGGCATTACTGTTACACCTATTTCTGCCTGATAACAGCAGTCGTAAGTGCTGCTGTGTTCTGATTTAAAGGGTGTGGTAAGGGAGACGTGGAGACGAAGGGTTACACCTTACAACTTAAGTTGTAAGGTGTAACTCATTTGTGACCAACGATTACATATGTCTATAGGCGGCAGTCGCCATTTAGCATCAGGTAATTACTGTGGATGGGATGCTCCTTGCTAACGTCGTCATTACAAAAATGGACAGATTTATTTATGAAAAAAAAAACAAAGCGATAAACTAGGTATCAAAATACCTAATCATATCCTAATACAATTAATACCTAATGTACATATATCTAATCATTCCGCTAAGTGCAAGTAGTGTCAAAGTAGATTCAAATACATTTTTCTCGTGTGCGCGGTATTTTCACTTACTTCATTGTAATTCGACCATAAAAGGCACACGTTATATTGAAAGAACATCCACTATAGTACAAAACGAACATTTCATGTACCCACTCTCGAAATAAACTCTATTCTCTACTGTACTCAACAAACAAGGAATCAATTTCGAAATTGCCGTTCGAACACTCGCCATTTTTGTGTATGTTGACACAATGTCCATCCATTTCGACCCTCATATACCGATATAACTATATCGATAGGTAACACGATAGCTAGGGAGCGTCCCTTGCCTTTCTGGGGCACATAATGTGTTCCACCCATGCACAATTATTATTCTTTGTACACATTAAAGCTGTAATATTATCTGGGCGTAATGTTTGCTCGAGAAACGACATAAGCGCCGCGGTGGCGAGAATTGGAACTATTGTCTGTAATGAAGTGATTCGCAAGTGACGCTTTTCTAAAAATATTTCTGTAAGAACGTTTTTTTTATAATAATGAAGTAGCGTAAAACCATAACGATTTGATGTTTAATTCTGGAGACTATGTTTAACGGTCATATGTATTTTGGTTTGTATTTTATATTTGTATTAAAAGTGTGTTGTTTTTAAGATATAATTGTCGTCAGCTTATTGTCACTTGTGTCGGGCGTTTATCGTGTACCATAACTTTTTATTTTTAGGTCGCTGCAAATGGCGCTTGTACTTTATATCAAATGTTATTTGTTATAAAGTGATTAATGTCTATTCTTTAAATTGCCATTAATTTAGAATATTGTTATCGATAATCAGTTTATTAATCGAATTACACCAAAAATTGTCGAGATTTCCAATTTTTAATATATTTTTTACTTTACTATTCGCATTGTAAGTATTATTCGGATATTTTCCTAGCTCTTACCCACCTTTGTACTCACTTTAATGAATGGCCGTGACTAAGAACATTTCGAAAAAATCTTGCAAACAGTTGACACACATCACGGATCTCATACTCCCTCCCTGTGCGTTAGCAAATTTTGTTTTTTCATCTCAAATAAGTACAATATTAACATTTGTAAACCATAAGATAAGAAAATAAATTGTCGAGATTCCTCTTTCAACAGCCTAATGTGATTGTTAACAAAATACGCGATTTACATTACAAATAGAACGAATTGTGTTTATTTACATATGTAAAGAGTGTCTTTGTAGCCGAATAACCTAAGGCTAAGTTACTCGGCTGAGAGATGTACGGAGTTGCTGAACAATAGGTGTGCATTAAATCCATAAAATTTCTAGATTTCATTTAAGGAATTTTCTAGATTTCATTTTGGGAATGTACGGAGTTTCTTTCGTTGCTTCTTCTCCATAACGAATAAACCTTCCAAAGCGATGGTAGATTTTGACTTTCAAAAAGAGTTCGATGTGAATAGATTTTGAATAAATCAAATTTGATTTCGAAAGGCGTCCTAAGGGATTCTGACGTTTCTTATCAGGTAGGACCTTAGTGGGTGTATTATTTTTTATGTCAAAGCACTTTTCGCGAAAGCAATTTGCCGGTTGGACCCCGCAAATTGCATTTCCACAACGTAATTCCCATCTAATTTTCATAACATCATTTCTTTGGGACCAGCATAAACTGTGTCGCTAAATCATGAAATTGAATCAGAAAACATAACATTAACTGTGGAAATATTTTTTAAAATAAGCTTTTGTTGAAACCAAATTAGATATAAGCCATTTTTACGTTGTGTTTTAACGACACCAATTAAAAAGAAAAGATAAATATACGCTATCATAGAAAAGCGAATAAGATTATGTATGTACATTACATTATACATACAAATATAAACTAGTAATCACTATCTTCTTATTCTATTAATATTCAATATATGACCTCAAACAGAAATTCTACTAATATGCATATTTATGTTCAAAAGCGAATATATCTGAAATCTACTCACAATAATATTGAAATGTAGTAATACCCAAAAATAACATTTCAAACGAGTCAACAATACATAGAATTTTGTTTACACAAACACCATTTGTTTGAACGAAACAAATGAACAGAAAACAGGGTAGTTTATGAATCACGTAGGATATGAATTATACCGACATGGTCTCGCACTTCGATCTACCACAAAATAAAATGTATCTTCATAAAATACCATGTTTATATAGATGGCGCTATTTTTCAGCCGTTTGCGGGTAGTCTTAACAGGGGTTGCCGAAGTTAATTTTGCCCTGTAACACGCAACAGGGTAAGTCTAAGACGGAGTGGCAACATTAATAAAATTTATGTCTATGTGCTTACCCCTTAGCGTTGTTGTGCGTATATCAATCTGATGGTTTCAGTCCTTAGAGCATTATGGGTTACGTGTATAAATAGCACTGTTATATCCAAAGAAATATTGGTAATCTCCTTTCGCCTGTTCTAAGCAATAACTTAGTGTCAGTCGTGTTCAAGTCCTTTATTAAATTGGGTGCAACATTTCCTCTGAACAGACTGAGCACTGATGAAAACTATCTTAAAATTGCTTTTGCTTATATTGTTTACTAGCTGATTCCTGCGATTTTATCCGCGTTAGGGAAGTGCTTTTTTTCAAAAATTTAAGCAGCCTAAGATACGCCTTAGATCTTCAGCTACCTCTAGTTGAAGTCCCGTCAAAATCGGTCAAGCCGTTTAGAAGATTACTTCAAACCAACAGACAGACAGATAGATAGACAAAAGTTTTTTTAATCGTATATTTGTTATAGATACCGTGTATGCTTTCATACGCATTTAGTAAAAAAAAAATATTTTGATATTACAAACGGACACTTCAATTTTATTTATTTGTAAAGACTTATAAGAAGCCATGATTTAATCTATTACGTTAATATCTATAAAGACACATTTTAAGAATATCTTCCTTGTATGCCTTCCTTTTTCTTAGTAATGCATTCAGTCTGTTTACAATTTTCATTAACATTTCGATTCATTTCAACTCATATTTTCAGCCTTTTGTGTACGTTTCGTTGGCGATGGATAAGTAAATAAAAATATATTCAATAAAACAACGTGTTCGAAGCAATAATAATTGAATATACGGTAACAACGAGCCGCGTATGTTTTCGTCCGATATGGTCGATCGTTAATGACACGGCGTGTCGCCTCCCGGCGTACACTGGCACCCCGCTGCATCAGAAAGTAACTAAAAGTAATAATAATATGTAATTTAGTGAAAGCATACGCGTGCCGTAGTGCTTTACGGTTTGAGGGGTCGGGCAGCTGCCAACTGAGACTCACATCTGCCAACCCTGACACACACATTGAAGTTATAACGATACGCTACACACACCGATACACACAACGCCTTGTTTTCGGGTGTTGCCCCATGAACCAGGGCTGCCCGATAACAGCTTTGTTTTTACTTGTTGAATGCGTTGATGGATGATCGTCGATGATCGATTGAACACGTCTTTCCAAGTGTTTGACGCCAATAGATTTGCAGGAAGCAAATCTTTTACCTCCAGTCACGTGTACATATTGTTCGTTCGATGGTGCTTAATCGATTCGTTTATATTGAACTTCAATGCTGCGATGACAGCTTTTGTTCCATTTTGTGCTGTTTTTATTTCATCACTGCGAGTAGCTTAACCAATTGGTTTCGCAGTTTTGTTCTATTGAGCTTTAATTGCAAGCAGTTAGCTTAAGTCAGATTTAAATGACGACACTTATGTTTAAATTACTTGACCTTGCGTCTCAATTGCGTTGAAACTTTCACCACTACGATAATAAATGTTATTCAACTGTAGCACACACTTCACTTTTATCTTCTTCACAGAATCCCACATTTTCTTCGCAACGTCTTGCAAATTCAGAAGGGTCTAGTGAAGCAGCCCTATCTTCAATTTAATCAGTTAATGTATCATTGTGCTCTGAGCTTTCGGCTTTACGACTTGCAATACCACGACTGAGTTTAAAAGGTGGGTCGGTACGCCCGAATTTATGTTCGAATATAAACTAGTGCAGGTATCAAAGTTTCCAAAGGCGATTTTCCAGCGAGAGAGCTGGAAAATGAGCACTATTAAGGATAAGTTTGTGAAATTTATCTTGGCTAAGTCGCAACTTTGATTTCTTTTTAGCTGATCTTAAATCGATTCTCGCATTAATCGTGCTAATCGAACATACATTTCATTTTAGCTTTTATATTTTAGTATATGTGTCCTGATATAACACTTATCACTTATATTTTATTCATGTCTTCTTCAATTAAAATTCTCCATTGAATACTTATTGTCTATCAGCTATATTTAACTCTATGGTTTAATAATAATGGCACTATCGCCACGTTTTTTATTGATAGCAATTGTTCATTTGATAGCAATTTCATTCATGCATATTGATTTCAATATGAAACTATATAACTCAATGTCTAAGAAGTCCTTAGTTCGAATTTGATCGATTTCAGATACAACTCTTTGGAACCTGTTACAATCTATCAATGAAAGTTTTAATTTTTTATGTATCACAATTATGACAACATAAATAGTTTCTTACCTATTCACCATCGTAGGATTAGCTGAGCTCATATCAATTTAGTGTCATTCTACTGTTTACACGAACCCTATCTCAAAAAGAGAAAGATTTCGGTCTTATTTCATAAACCAAATAAAATTAGAATTGGCTGAAACTCAAAGACAATTACAAAAAAATTTATACGTTCAAGCATCCTCGAGATAATTTCTCATATTCAGGCCTATACAGATCTAATAAAGAGACGAACGTTCCCGAATGTTCCGAAGTCATTACAGGAGGCGATGACAAAGTGAATTCGCTCACTGAAGTTATAATGTACTTAAAAGAAACTTAGAAAGATAAGGAGTCCGAGTGAAATTAAACGTTGTTAACGGTCTTCATTATGGCACTTTGTGGAATGGCAGTAATAATGGCGAGCTTTGTACCGTCGGTTCGAAGAATAGTTCCTTGGGCGCTAAATTATTTATTTTATTGTATTGTTAAGGAATTTTAAACGACAGATGAAGGGAGATATTGGATTCGCGTTGAAATACTCGTACTTTTAATAGCGGATTGCCAAGTTTGCTAAATGATTATGTTCTGTTTGATGTTTATGTTATATTTTGAACAATTAAAATGGGCAAAAGATAGATCGATATCCTTCTTTCAGTTATGGTTTTATACAACAGAATTGTGCATACATAATAATCTTCTTCAGGTAAAGTCCTCCTATTTTAAGAAATATTGTTTATATATGTAGAATAAAAAGATGTCCGTTGGCGGCAGTGGCCACTTAACATCAGGTAGGCGGCATGCTCGTTTGCTAGTTCCATAACGTAAAAAGAAAACATAATAATTCTGCGTTCGTATTTTGTTGAATATTTTTTAATTGATTCATGTCTTAGCTAACTAGGTAGCTAGGGTATCAAACTTGATACCCTAATCATAAAATCGGTCTATTGCTACAGTATGGCATCTATAATGAGTTGATTGAAAGTTCACGTAAATGGACGCATTTTTAGATTAAAACAATCATTAAATACTTTTGCAAAGAGACAAGACACCGATATTTACCATTTACATACTATCGTTTATAATATATAGCATGTAGTTGCTAGAAATCTACAATGGTTAGTTTAGGCGATGGGGTCCGTAAAATTTAAATTTAGACTTACTGCAGTTTTTTTGTGATTTATTTCAATCCTAGTCCTATCCGACACTGATCACAGATGCGTTGCTGCGCCTAAGAAATAAGTTGTTGAATACTACCCATACATTTTTATCACACACCACACACCCTCAGACCAGGTATGATCTTATACTTTAGAAGAAGTGACGGTGCTTGACACATTTGAACCGCGAGTTTTCTCACTTTATATTCAGTGTGGATTGCTTATCCTTACGTCACTATAGATTTGATATCATTGTGATGGTATTGGACAGAATTTTTACAGCCTGTCGTATAAAAGTAAATGAATTCTGAAAACAATCCGTTAGCGACTCAGACCAAAAAAGTAAGATAACGCTTCGTAGATCATATTGTACCACGACTTGCACTTGAGTCATTGTCGTGAATTTTACCATTCGTGGTGTTGAAATTAATGTTTATATAATTTACGTCATAGTGAATAAGAATATTTCTTGACAACAAATGATGATTTTTTTTACCTGCAACCTAAGGATTCATAATACAGAACTCAAACGGCATTCTAAAATCGACAAAAAACACTTCAATATATTGTTCGGTTAGGTATTTTTTCTTTTGTCTGAGGTGATAGGATACTTCCATTGATTGCTATGAGTAAACCTATGCTATATCCCTTCAAGGTTTATGTCAGCCGTGACCCTGCGTTTATTGGACACATACTAGTTCGGACGAGCGTTTAGGGTGTCATAAAATGTCATTACAAGAATGAAGCTATTTATTTATACGACTGTGAGCACGTGGTTTCATCTACCTTGTTTCATCTCACTATGGATCCCTGGAATTTATGTAATATTCATTTGTAAAAGCTGACAAAATCGGCCTAGCCGTTTTAAAATTTACGATTTTATTAATATTTTTTAATTTAAAAATTGCCTTTCATCAATTTCGTATTTTAAATTAACAATATTCTTAGAAATGACGAAATATAAAAATATTAAAAGTGATTGATATTTAAAAGAATATTTTCATACGATAAATAACATATTAAATAAACTGATTGTTAAAACCAGAGTTTTTAAGTATCGGTAAACTTTTGAAGTGCATGCCAAGTTTTTTTCCCAGAAAACCTAGGTATTCCTCTAATCGAAGTTCGGGCTAAGAGTAACTGCAAACATTAAAACTACTACGAGGACCATTTAAGGAAATGAGTTTAACTTTCAATATTTTATTAAAGTTCAACGCTTTAGGGGTTATAACTTAAGTTCTACAATGCGACTTCCATTTCCACCTTTCTACTTAACATTATATATTACTTTTTATGTTTTAGAAGTAGCAAATGAGCATGCAGTCCACCTGATGGTAAGTGGCCAATGCCGCCCATGGACATCTATAATCAACCAGATAAGATCACAGTCCTACCTGAGGTCGGTCACAGATGCGTTGCTACTCCTGAGGACTAAGTTGGAACGCCTCGAATAAGTATGTCTCC
>DWNY01003397.1:0-10003 GCA_018250635.1 Telegonus apastus
ATGCTTAATTTTAATAAAAATAATAAATTCGTTTATAGAAATGATTTTGTCATGCATATGTAGAGATAAATTATGTTTTATCTTAATGCATAAACTACGTACATACTAAAGTACAAGAGAAGACACTGCAAACCCCTGTAGTGTCCCGTTCAACTGCGGCGTCTGGCCGCACTGCACTCAGTCGCGTAGTACTCGCATCATAATCTATGCGGATGACATTCATACCTCTTTGTAGCAAATTAAGCGCTGCATTTTTTAAGGATACGATAAACGGTATTATTATTGTTTCAGTACTGACTGACAAAATTTTTTAGGCAATAAAAATTGTAACAATTTCTAACAAAATGACCTATACCGCAGTAAATTTGATAATAACAACCTATTTATCTTTATAATTAAATATAAAAAATCAACAAAGTACTATTGAATAAACCAAACTTAATTCAAACTTCTGTTGAAAGAAAAAGCTTAAAGTACAAATATAGTATTCTATAGTCATCCACAAAAGGGTTTCCTCGTATTAATATTGTTTTATGGCTCGGTCAAACATAGGAAGTGGATGAGTCGTTGAAATAGGAACGCAGGCATCGCCCGCGGCTTCGGGAGGAAATTAAAACGTAATAAATTATCCCCGGATCATTTGTGCCATCAGCAAAATAAATAGCCTGTGTTTTGCTACGCGATACCCAATTTCGGGTTTTGATATCAATATCAATACCAAGAAATTATACGATTGTTTTATTATAGCATTGTTTTAATTATTTTTGCTATTGTCAGAAAACTAAATGACGAATATTGGTAATAAATTATGATGAACTAAAAACATGGCAGGATAAATCCTAATTATTTCAGCTGAAACATAATTATCTCTCATTACTAGCTCATTACTAATATAATATTTGGATAAACAATAATTTAATTATACTACTAAAATGAATACGAGAGTTTCGTACGTACGCGAATTTAAGCCGCTATTCCGAATGTAAATCAAAAGCTACTCATTAAATTAATCGGGAGTACGAATAATTCAGTTAAAACTTTCATAATGCCTTCTACCCTATTATTTAGTCCCAACTTTACACCTTTTTACGAAGTTAATTGGGACATCATTCTCGGTGAACTCTCTAATTAAATAAGCAGGATCTTGTGAACACTGAAAAAATACTGCGGGAAAGTTTAAATTAAAAATTTCCTCTCATTATATCTTAAGATTGAATCAAAAGACTTACCGTCGAGGAGAAATAGCAGCCGGAAGATGAGGTGGCAAATCCTTTTCATCTTGATCATTTAATTTAACACTTCTAATTAACTCGATTCTAAGGTTTCCCTTTTAAAAAATTACGAACATGGAACGACACTAACGAAAACTATGATTATTCACTAATTCAGTTCACAGAACAAATTCAACACGAATTTAATTTCGCATCGCGTAGCAGTAATTGTAATTCGAAACACGTAACATCGGATTCAATTTAATTGTAATAATTGCTACGAAATGTGAACATGTTGCGCGTAGCGGGCGCTCGCGGCGCGGCGTCCGTCGCGACTGGCGCTCCGGCGTAGCGGCTGGCGTAGCGCTACAGCGTAGCGCGCTACGAGATTGCTCATTATGCCGGAACGAGTCCGCGTATTCACTACATTATTTCGTTTAATAAAGTTCCAGCCTTGTGTATGCAGATGCGTTTACATACGGAATTTTGTAGGCTTCCTGCTTCGACGGAACATGACTTATAACATGCCACTGTCGTCCTTCTGGCTAAGCAATAAAGACCGTATTCGAATATAAGAAACTACTCAGCGCTTTGGTGAATTTCCATTATATTAAACGAGTTGTTTGATAAAATTTGCAGCGCCAAGTTCATTTTAATATTAAACGACTTATCTATACAAGGACTTTGTACGGCAGAGAATGAATAATTTAGTAAAACTATAAAGATTTTACACATATGAATTAAATATTTTTTTTGTTTCAACATGACCTGTAAAAACGTCCTGTAAAAAAGGTTAGCGTGTAAAATACAAGAACTATGTTTGCAATCTCTCAAGCAACGAGGGGAAAAGGTTTAATCATTCAGTCGATCGTCGGAAGCAAACTTCATTGTTTAAGTAGGAGATAAAGTTAAATAAAACTACTCAGACTCAGGATTATACTAGCTGTAAAATTAATAGAAAATTGCGACGTAGCAAAAATATTGTAACAGGAAAAAATTCTGGTTTATTTAATTTTCTTTTAAATTTATTCTCGACATTAAATCAAGAATGCAAGTGAAAGGCTCGTTATCTAGCGCCTCCGTTTCCAAGAATGCGCTACCTTTCTGTGAAAGAATCTGCGATTTACATAAAATTACGGACACAATAATATTTTTGAAACATTTTATGTTTCACTCGAATACAATTTACGGTAATAGATAATTAATTTCGAAATAACAGAAGCTAGCTAAAATTATCAATTCAAGAATTAATTTTAACCATTTATTTGAATAATACCGTCTAAGCTTTTACAGTGATATACAAGTACATGAGTGAGAAGAAAACTTTCAGGGTTTGGCTGGAAAATCACTAACTTAATCTTAAATTCAATCTTATCTTACTTTTAAAGTTCATTACACATATCCGTACATAGTGTAAAACGAAGTAGCTTCTCGCCGTCTGCCTGCTTAGAGTTTTTAAACTACCTAATGGATTTTAATGCTAATATCACTGAAATGTAAGGCCTCAAATATATTTGTCTTCCTTATCTCAACTTTCAAATCAGAATACAGCAGCGCTCAATCCTGCTGTTATCAAGCGGAAACAGGTATGGCAGTGTTGCCACCGGAATCGAACTACAAAGAGTTCTATCACCTTAGGACCTAGGTCTCAGTGTTATACAACTACAGAAATCTACCTAACATTGATAACAAATTCGTTAGTTCCATCGGGTTCAATTTTGAATGAGTCACATTTGCAAAGCAAACCACCTTGAGATACGTGACCCTTGGCTACATTCATAACATAAAAGTAAAAGCCTTGAAATCTTGATATGAATCCAATACATTTACATTAGTGAATTGCTAAGGTGCTTGAGTTAATATTTATGATTCTCGCACTGACAGTTATGTCTTATGAACGCGAAAATCAAATTGACTCCTAATATTTTGATTTATCCTCTTTCTAAACATTTTGAAATTCTTGGTCAAAGAATTACGCTGCTTAGTTCATGCATGAAAGTGATTGACCCAAAGTACGCACTAATTATTTCAGACTGCTCGCTGAATGACTCGGACTGAAAGCGTATTAGTTTAGAGTACACACTGATTCATTCACACTGTATCCTTATTAGCTCTGACAACCATAAAATGCCGCACGCTAATTATTTCTCATTGCACGCTAATTTACTCGCACTGCACGCTCAGTGACTAGAATATACTCGTCACATAATGAGACTAATAACATTACAAGCATTCTACATGACGTTTTATGTATAGTAACTTAACTTTTTTGTTAGTATGTCGGGGTAAAAATGTAACATTCATCCGTCATCCAGCCTTTTTTTGGATTCACTGCTTGACATAGGCCTCCCATAATTGGGGTTTTTCCTAGTTGTCACCACGCCGGGCATGTGTGTTGTTAATCGCAGCGGGATACACAAGAATCGCTGCTGCCCATCTCCTAGACTTTATTGCTCAATCCTACGACATCCACGGCAAGAGAGGACTTGTGCTATTCAGGATCGAAACCACACGGCATATGCATATGACAATCGGAGCCAAATTATAAAAATCTGTATTGGTTCTGTGTGCTTCATGTCCAAATTACCAAGTTTTCCACTACACATGGAATATCAGTTTCAGCTTCATTTATTTATATAGGAATATCTATAAAATAGTCTGTATAAAGTACCTAGCTAAGAGTCTATCCGATTATTATATCTCTGTATTTTGGCAATAGTGACCCGTCTCACACGCGGATATTCTGTAGATTCATATAGAATATTCCTCTAATGAAATATTGTTTGTGCGTTAAGATTTTTTAAATACTTTTTACATGTGTATAAGTATTATACTTATAACTTTAATAATGTAATAACTTTCGTCATCGACCCTTTTATCTTCCACTTCTGTATCTCTTCTGTGTTCAAAATTATTTCAACCATAATCTACGACATTCACCAAGTGAGGATTGATAGATTTTACATCGAGAGTACTTTATTTACTTTGAGAACGAATAGACTTTATAGGAAGTGGCATTGGTTACTTTTTATTTAGAATTGGATACTCACAGTTAAAAATTTATTCGTACATACTGCACATACAAACCAAGCTAATAGAATGGTTTAAGAAACTTTATGTCCATTAAGAACGAGTAAGCAACGTTAGAGAATTTTCCCTAGCTATCATTTATCGCTGACGCATTCAGAGTTGATTTCTCTCCAAGTCCAAATGTAAGGTCATTGGGTCAATGGCGAGATATTTGTCTTATTATGTAACTCACGGATAAGTTGATTTAATATTTCTACATAAAATTGTAGTTTACCAACCTATCTGTAGTGATAGCCTCTCAAAATGGGTTTCAATTTTCAGGCACACAACTCCGATTTTTCTAGATCATGTACATTTATTATCATACTAGCTAACCAGGCGAACATTGTTCGCCATTTGCATTTAAAACTTTGCCCGTTAGTCAGTGACGTCTTTACAATAACGCCATCTAGTCTACTAAGGTAGAACTGTTATGTTCACGTACGTAATTCGACGTGAGAAAAATTACTTCTGATTTTAAATTGTAATAACTTATGAGAGAGTGGAGTTTGATAATATAAAGCCTAAATGTTAAGTTAATATTTGTACTATGAATATATCCATGCATTTTCATCAATTTAATCTCGTTGTTTTGGCGGCCACTGATTTTAAATGTGTGTTCCATATTTTTATTATGTAGACAGATATAGCAATGGTAAAGGAAAACATAGTGAGGAACTTATAAGCCTAAGAGTTCTTGATAAACAATCTATATATCCAACTGAGCAAGGTTTGTAAACAATGGACTAAATACATCACATGCTACTAGATGCTGGTGCCCAAAAGGGAGACACTAAAAGTAATAAACACAAAAATGGTAACCGCTTGATGCAATTTTCTAGAGCGTTTTAGTTTTAAACTGTATTCGTACTTTACCAATATAGTTACCAAAAGTGGTATAACATTCGTGCCTTATAACAATAGTTTCAAACGCTGATGTATTCTAGTTTGAAGGGTGTGGAGAAGGAGACATACTTATCCGATGCGTTCCAACTTACTTCAAGATTAATAACAAATGTGAAGTGGCAGTGGCCACTTACCATCAGATGCTACCTCCATATTAAAAAGGTGACCACTTTAGTTATGTAGATTGGCGATGCATCTGTAATTGGCTTGAGGTTGAACTCTACGTGGAGTTAACCTCAAGTGCAGCTATGAAGGTCTTGAGCGGGAGCAACGTACCATCATCTGGAACGCATGCTCACAACTTCAATTTTATATTATATACTACAATCGGTTCATGAATACCGTAGATAAACAAATACAAGTGCGCAAACTCCGCCACAAAAATCACAAAGCAGAATAGCAACGACGAAGCAGGACGCAAACTACTGAATATATAAAAGGAAAACAGTCCCGTTGCCCGTACAAAGCTAACTACATCATCGCGTCAGCAGTGACAATCGCGTGGACAAATAAATTAGCTGATTAGTAATTGGATTTGGGAGAAGCGTGATGGCGCGCTGTCCGTGTTACGGGATTTATGATATCAATACGGTGACCGATGCTGATGATGTGGGTCTGTTTTATTTCGTTACAACGTTTATTTGGTATTTTTTATTAAACCTTTTTTTTAGTGTGCCAAATTTAAAGTTATGTTTTGTAACTTTAGAAAGGGCCGTCAAATGGACGGTTTCTCGAAATTGATTGCATGTAACTTTATATCAGTCACACTTTGGTATTTTATGACCTTTTCCAAAAATACCAATTTTTAAGTTTTGACATTAAAATATGTCTCATAATGCGTTGTACAACGGCGACTGACGTCATTATGATGGTATAGAAAATCAGGTCACATAGACAAATAAATTAGCTGATTAGTAATTGGATTTGGGAGAAGCGTGATGGCGCGCTATCTGCTGTGATGGGATTTATGATATCAATACGGTGACCTGCTGATGAAATGGGTCTGTTTTATTAAGTTACAAGTTTCACTAGTAACTTTCTATTAGAGTTTGATATTTTTTATTTTACCTGTGCCAGATTGATAGATATTTCATCACTAGAAGAGCCGGCGCCCTCAAGTTGATAGTTTCAGGAAATTAATGTCACATAGCTTTATGTTCGTATTTTCAACCACTATAATAATAATATTTTTTGACATTATCTAAAACATCGTGTTTAAATTCTGACATTCAAATATTTTTGAAGATATAGTCGTTACAACCTACAAATCAAGTCATATGGACAAATTAATTAGCCACCTATTTCTAACGTGAAGCAGTTCTTGCGTTTCAGTGGAAGGGTATGGATGCTCCCAAAAATATATCCGGGATGTCAATCTTAATCATCAGGAGTGGCGACAGGTTTGTGGACGACTTCAGGTTCCCCTGTATTTTATGAAATTGTTTGCTAATATAATAAAGGTGGTAGAACTGTTGTGGTTTGACTGCGGCGGCGCCACCGCCACACCTTATAACAGCAGTATCAAGCGCTGCTGTTTTCTGGTTTGAAGTTTGTGGTAAGGGAGACATACCTATCGGAGGCGTTCCATCTTAGTCCTCAGGGGTAGCAACGCATTTGTGGGTAACAACACGTAGGACTAGTCTCATCCGAGGTTGTGTAATATCTCCATGCGCGGTAGTGGCCACTCATCATCATGCATGCTAGTTTGCCACTTCCATAGTATAAAAAATCGAAAAGTACGAATAGGACCTAACCCTTTAGCGCTTCCGAAAATCCACAATTGTTTACGTAATCCAAACCATACTCATTATACTGTAAATAACATGACATTTAGCTATTCGATGTTGGTTGCGACTAGTGCATTCACTTTGCTAATTAGTTAATAACCGGTGGTTGTTCTGTGCAAATTTAACATCAATATTAAATTAGTTATTTAATAAATTATTTGTATGTTTTGTAACCGCGACGCTATTACTACTTAATGATAGGCAGATTATAATATATATGGTCTAGTTGTTAGAAACTGGGCATCTCAATCGGGAGGTCCGAGATTCAAATCCCAAACCTCTGATTTTTCTAAGTTATGTGCGTATTAGACACATATATGTATGCATACGTAAGAGTTCTCGTGACAACATTTTGACATGGTGGTAGTATTTAAGGTGGTCGAAACCTCAACTACGTGAAGCGCTGCCGTGTTCTGGTTTGAAGTATATGATAGCAGACTTGTATAAGATGTTTCCACGGTGCGCTCAAAAGTAGTGAAAATTTATCGTCAATCTAATGTAAATGTAAAAACATAATCTAATGTAAATGTAAAGCATGCAGTCCACCGGACGATAAGTACGGCCGCTTGTGGACATTGGACATCCGTAATTGAGTTCAAATAGACAGGAGTGTCATCTAAAGTCAATTACAGATTTGTATGCTACTCCAAAGCAATTTCATCATTCATTTCATTCAAACTCGATCTACCTTAAGAATTTGGAGTTTACTAAAAATAATATCGGCAATTGTCAATTACAGCCAAATCAATTTGAAGACGATTTAGCATTTGTAGTAGTATAATAAAATTATAGTAGGGTCTCTGTAGTGAGTGAAAACAAAATAAACCAGTTTGCGCGAACAAACACGTACCTCGTACACTCGTATTAGTTACATAAAAGTAACGTTATGAGACTTATGTCATGCCTTTGTTAGTTAATATTTTCTTAGTAATGGATGAAAGCGAGAAAAAGAATGAACAAAGACGAAATTACTGGAGTTGAAAAAATTCATGAGTAAAAATTACGTTTGTGTAATTTGAAGTACAAGATTTTATTGAAGATTTTTTTTGAAGTGCAATAAAAAAAATCTATAACAATATTATTTGTTTATTTATTTGCTGACCGTGCACTAATACAAATACAAAAACGTCTCCAACCTGATTAAACTGTACCATTACACTTCTACTTCTTCTTGTATCTCACAACACAATATTGTTTAGAAAACCTCCGAAAGCCTGTTGCT
The DNA here is from genome assembly GCA_018250635.1 of Telegonus apastus. Lineage (NCBI taxonomy): Eukaryota > Metazoa > Arthropoda > Insecta > Lepidoptera > Hesperiidae > Telegonus > Telegonus apastus. Next base: position 8,196 of record DWNY01003397.1, read on the forward strand.
CACTGAGAAAAAATAAACATCGAAGTAATGAGCGAAGGGCGGCGGAACAGCCCTTAATTTACAAACCATTCTGCGGCATGCAAGACCGAACGTAATCATTTCTTATTTTTATGTAACGAAGGATTTAAACCGAAGCAAGTTAACAGCTTGTTTTGGCATTCTAATATACAATTCATTTCCATATTCTACTTCGTTTTGTTACCTTATTTATTTTACTGCTAATAATGCTATTTGAATATCTCTCTATTATATGTACCTACATACTAATAAGTAACTCATAATATTCAAGCGTGTATTTGTCATTATGACTCCAACAAATTTACTATCAAAATTTTCAGTTATTATATTTCAGTTATTACGTAGAGTATTGTAATTTTAATTTTGTTTCGTTTCATATTGCAGATAAAGAACCTTTTTGCAAGAATAGAAAAGAAATTTTAATATATCGCACGAAGTTAATTAAATGAGGTTTATAAATTTTATTCAGGTTTTTATAATACACGAGTTAAATAAAAAACTAATTATACCTACATATTACCTGATGGTAAGTGACAATTGACGGCCATAGACATGTGTGATCAATCCGAGATAAGATCCTATCTGAGGTCGACCACGGTCGATACGGTACTACCTCTGAGGATTAAGTTGGATCGCCTTAACACTACTATTATTAGGTAGAAACAGGTACAGCTGGTACTACAATCGAGGCGTTGGTACATATCAGTTTAGTAATTCAATTCCATATATTCCACGTATAAGTATTCAATATCATATTCAGCTCCACCGATTAAGCGAGTAGTTAAAAGTTTTAACCCATACAAACTTAACCCATACAAGCATAGAAATTCAATAAAAATGTTCCTCAAATAGCGAAGTGGCGATTCAGTCATAAAAATATTTAAATACACTAGGAATTTTATGTGTCGACGAATACACAGAAATCAAGACCTAGAAAGGAAATCTATATTCGTCATTGAAATGTCTATCGGGCCGATATCGCGGTCACTCAGCAGGGCATGTAAGTAAATGCGGCCTTAACCTTGAATAATACCTAATAAATAAGTAACAGAATTTTAAAATTAACAGATTTTTTAAGAAACTTCAACTTTCAATGTGTACTCCGACATTTGACTTTTGTGGTTAGACGCCGGCGGCACCACCTTCACACCTATTTCTGCCGTAACAGCAGTGTTAAGCGAGTTCTGATTTAAAGGGTAAGGCTGTGGTAAGGGAGACATACTTATTCGAGGCGTTCCAACTCTCTAGTACTCAGGGTAGCAACACCTCTCTGGCCGATCTCAGGCAGGACTGTGATCTTATCTAGGCTTGATTACAGATATCCATTAACGGCAGTGGTCACTTACCATCAGATGGACTGCATGCTCGTTTGCTACTTCTATAACATAAAAAACATAAATACAAACTTTATAAGCGTTTATGAATTTACATTTTGTTTGAGGACACTGATCTCAAGGGTGGGTTTAAAAGGGTCCTCGCGATAGCACCCCTCTATTGTCGCACAGGATACGCGGTGGTAAATTATTTGTCCTGTAGATATTTGTGGGATTATTATCTTTGAATTTAAATTGTAAACAAGAATTGCGTGTTCACTGGGATTATTTGTTGGAAAATATTTTGAAAAGTTTGAATTAATAATCGATTTTTTGAGGATTGTCTTTAGATATAGATTATTCTTTTAATTATTTAACTGGGTGAAAATACAGTTATGTTTAGTATTTGTTGTTTGGTCCTAATCAATTTTTGCAAAATCAAAATCAAATTGTCAATTAAAAAATCAATGAATAATT
>DWNY01003398.1:0-10001 GCA_018250635.1 Telegonus apastus
TTTTTATTATGTACTCCGAAAAAATATTTGTCAGCTTCTGCAATATTTCTACATACTATTTACATTCAACAAATTTATTATGTGCACGTACTTTAGTTTAAACAATAAGTGCTACAAATAGATGCTTTTAATTACATTTGTTTTAAACTGTTCATATGTTCAGTATCATTTCTTTTCTTCATATGCTTGTTCAACAATGACTCCATTGATAACTAATATTGCATTGTAATCCAAATTTTGTGAAAATTAAAGCTATTATATACTTTACTTATTATTCGGTCATTGATAAATTCTATTTCAACACAAGTACGAACCACTAATGTCATAATTTTACAAATTACAGTTCATACTGAATTTTGATAAGCATCTAAATTTTCACTAAAATATAAATACATTGATGAAATCAAAAGCATCCGTTCTTAGTTATATATTTCTACAAGTAACAATTTCTCAAACTCACCTCAAGAGGTAGTTGGAAGACGCGGGAAGTGGGTTGGAACCATCCATTGGTTGGCCCTTGGGATTCTTGAAACCGTCCAAGTCGTGTCATGTCGTTAAAACACCCAGTCGTTGCGTAGTCGTCAATGGTTGCATCGTCAATAAAAGTCGGTGTCACTTTCAGTTGTTTTTGTATGATGACAAATAAATCAATTGTTATTAGTGTTGTCACTTCGTCTTTTGATAAAGTTGTAAAGATTTTATCAATAAAATACAGATCGTATTTTATATTAATAAAAAAAGAACATTTCAGGTAGATGTTCAATAATGGAATTGCTTTTTAACACGATGAATACTTATCTTCTAAGTAATGGAAAGAACAAGCGACATTGCAAAATAAATAAAACAATCGTATAATTGTTATATTTTATTGTTTAACAGTTTAAGTCGTAATCCGCAATTTACAGTTGTAAGCAAGAGAAATACGAGTATTACACAAGATAACTACATTTAAATCATAATCTACAATTTCACAAGTTATTCTTAGGCAGTGAATAGACAATTATAGTTACCTACGAAATCAAATTTCCGTTAATATACAAGTCTGGTAACACAAGAAACACATTTTTGGTGATCTTATAAAGTATTAACAATATCGAGTCGAGTATAAAAGAGTATTTCATTCTTATTGCTAGTCGCTAAAACTATAAGGCACTATTCGTATTTAACTTACTATGATACAATGTAAATAAATAACTAATTCATTACTTTAATTTATACACCTAAAGAGTTGTTCGGGTTTCATGAGACATCGTCCACTGCGCTTTGTTTGTTATTTCTGATTGCTGACGGCCTTTCCAATTTTACAATGTATGAAGGTGATGCATCGTATCTTATATGATCCCTTAAACTACCTACTATACTTTCTAAGCTTTGTGTCTCGATCTGAGAGTCACCTTGAGAGCTTTCTAAGCTTTTGTTTGTGTCAAACGTAACTGCATTTTCTATAATGTTATCAGCTTGAGAACCAATGAGTTCGTCAACAGTCGGTAGCAATGACGGCAATATTTTAACGTCTTCGTAATATATGGCTTCGCGTTTCCTCACACTTTGTGTATCGTCGGTTACAACGGTAGACAAGACTGTACTGAACTCTCCAGGATGCCTACCTGATACGTAAATAGTGACTACACTAGTATGTTTAGGTGGAGACGGTTTATGCGGTTTTGGCCTATTTCTACCGCGTGTAGGAGGTGGGGGAGGCGGAGGGGAATCTTCCTCGCTATCACCAACATCATCAGCAAAATCTTCGTTACTATTCAAATCCGACAATATGTTAGGTTTAGGACTGTTACTGTAAATGTCATTATTTAAATTATTATTTGGAACTAAATTATTTGCCAGAAGATCCGGTTGAGCAAGTCCTAATAATGGATTAGCTGTTTGAAGGGACAAAGCTTGTTGCTGCTGCTGTTGCTGAAGGAGTAAGGGAAGTAGCAACGAGTTAAACTGAGGCTGAGGTGCGAGAACAGTTGGTGTAGTAACAACGGTATCTGTGATGTATTCCGTGGCCGTTATCACATTTGTTGTAGGATCTACTATAGTAGTTAATATAGCTTTACCTCTAAACGTTATAGGCAGAACTGTCTCCCTAGCATCAGTGACAGTGGTGACGTAAGAAGTTGTTCTAGTTTTGTACTCAGTTACAGGTGTTTGTACTATTGGTTGCTGCGGTACTAATCCCTGGCCTTGCAATGCTAATAGGGGATTTATCGCAGGTTGTTGATTTCCAAGCAGAAGTTGAGAAAGCAACAAGTTAGCTAATGGAACATTTGCGTTCAATTCTGGAGCTAAAGTTTGAACCACAGGCTCCACATTGTATACGGTACTCGGGAGTACATGAGAATATGAAGTCTTACGCCCTCTTATCGTGGTGGGAGTAAAAATGACTGTAGTAGTCGGAGTTTCGTGCAATACAAATTTCGTGACTTTAGTAACACCATTTTCACCCAATTCTGATGACTCAGAGGCTAGCACTAATTGTTGACTTCCAAGAGGCCCAACAGTTGTAGACACTTGATTCAGTAATAAAGTTTCAATACTAGGCTTCGCGGTTAAAACATTTTTGTATTCAGTGATCTTGCCGTTGACAACTGGAATTGTAACTTCTATTGGTAATTGGTGAGTGATTGTAATTTTTCCGTCGTTCAAAATGTTTTTGTAGTTATTTGATCTTTCACCGCTCAGATTTTCAAACGAGTTCCGCTGTCTGCTTGAAGCTCTACTCGTGGTGGTTCTGGTGCGTGATCTCCCAGTAGATCGCGCTGAACTGGTTCTTGTTCTATCGGATTGTGAGTTTTTATTTACAAGACGGGGTGCTTTAGGTCTCGAAGAAATAGTGGTAGTTCGAGAGTTAGAATTTCTAGCTTTGCTTCGTCTATAAGCAGGAGCAGCTGTTGTTGTGCTTTTTGGACTACTTGAACCGCGTACAATGAATGGTTGCCTTCCAGAAGTCTTAGGAGCTACGTCGGTAGTAGTCCTAGTATTACCACGTGTAGTGAATCGACCACTTGGTCTCTTCTTTTGAGCAGGTGGCGCTGGAGGTTCCGTCTCTGGTTCTGGTTCAGGACGACGAGTGCTTGCTGTCTTCCCACCAGGTCTTCGGAAGTTTGTGAACTTCCGATTTCCATAATCCACTTGACGCTTTACTCGTCGCTTAAAAGCAAAAGGCCTAATCGCTACTATATTTCTCTTGGGAGCAGGTGTGACTGGAGAAGGAACGTGCTGCTCTCTTCTGTCCGAAGAGTCGTAATCATTGTCTTCTTCAAACTCTTCTTCTTCATCTAATAATTCTTCGTTTTCATCTTTCGGATCATTTTCGTTAAGTTCTTGCTCAGGTTCGGGTTCAGGTTGCCTGAATAAATTCCTTCTAGGGAATAAAGCATTGGGTCTTTGTCTCTTCAAAGACAGTAATGGATTAGGAGTCGTACGTGTTGTAGTTCTACGAGTCGTTGTGGTTATGCGACCACGAGTTGCTACATTTCGCCTATTAGAAGGCGTTGTTGACCTAGGCGTGATAGCTGTACCTGGTTGTCTGGCTACCGGTGGCCTTCTAAACCTAAACAATGGGTTATTTGTAGTTTTTGAAGGTGAATCTGTAGCATCGTCTAAAGGTTCCGTTACGTTCTCGTCTTGCAGAGTTCCAGATGTTTCAAACTCATTTTGGTCCGCTGGTGGGTATGATACCGATGCAGACTGTCTTCCACCTCTTAACCTAGATGAAGCTGTAGGTCTGATTCGTGGCACTGCTGATCTACTTGCGTAATCTAAGTTGTTACTTCTTAATGAACTTGACCTGAAACCTGTCCTTCTAGATGTTGGCTGTATACTACCTCTAATAAAACCACCACCAGGTCTTGATGCCGATGGAATATTGCCAGATGGTATTACAGATCCACTGCCACGCCCAGAGAATCTGCGTCCGGCACTGGATGGTCCAGGGGCAGCAGCCTGTTTTCTACTACCTCCAAAACCACCAGATGGTCTAACTGATTTCAACGTTGGTGTAGCTGTTATAGTTGGAGTGAAATCTGGACGAGTTATTGTTGTAGCGCTACTCAACAGTGGGACGCGCTTCGGACTAAATGTTGGTCTATTTCGGGACGCAAACGGTATTATGACAGGAGTAAATGAAGGCTTTTTAGTAGTAAATGTGAGACGACCCGGCTTTTTAGGACTCGTTTCGTCATCTTCTTCTTCCGATTCGAATTTAGTTTCAGTTGTAACTTCTGGTTCAGCTACAGAACCTTCTAATACCTCTGGAGTAGGACTTATGACAGAACCCTCTGTAGTTGTTGTAGTTGATGTGGTGGTAGAAGTCGTAGAGGGATCACCTGTTTGATTGTCATTCGTTACTACCGTCGAATCGCCAGATATAACAGCGACTTGAGAGAATAATATTTTCTTCTCTGGATCTGCAGTTGATTTACTATCTTCTTCAGGTTTCACTTCAGCAAATAAATTGTCGATGTATGTTCCTACTAATACAGTAGAACCAATTACAGAAACATCCGGAACCTTAGTTGGTGTAATCGCTTCTTTAATCACGGATGGTTCAATATAAGGTTTGTCACCATTATCTTGGATCAAATTCTTGTCAACTGCTCCTAGTGGTACCTTTCTTCCTAATTGATTATCTTGTACTACTTTCGTGTTATCAACAATATTAGTGACGGTTTCTAAGCTACTTCTTATTTGTGATGTATTACCAGCATAGAATGTTGTAAAGTACGTGTAAGTTGTATAGAATGTTGCTTTTCCATCATCTTGTTCTAAACTATCATCGATCAGAGATGGTTTTAATTGAACTTCAAGTTCCTTTGGTGGCAAAACACTTTCTACATCTATCGGTGTTGTATCTATAGGACTTACTGTAGGTATGGCAAGAACTGACGGAGTTACAACATTGGAAACAATTTCTTCGCGACTAGTGATTGTCGTGGACTTATCTTTGTATAGAGTAGTCCAATAGGTGAATGTTGTGTAATATGTAATAGGCAAATTATTTTCCTCCTCAGGTTCAGTTTTAGGAGTAATCGTCTCTGTTACAACATTAGTTATAGTTTCTAATCTACTTTTAACTTTGCTGGAATCTTTTCCGATATACATTGTAGTGAAATATGTAAATGTAGTGTAACTCGTTTGCAATAAGAGTGTAGGAGATGGTAGTATCTCATCAATATTGCTTTCGGAACTAATCTGATCGTCTAAAATATTATTATTGTCTATGTATTTAGTTTCACCTTTCGATGACGAAGATTTTACATCAGTAACGTAAGAATTTTCAGACAAGGGATTTGATTCTACACTAAACAACATGTCTACTTCAAGTGGCGCTGGGTTTGTAGGATCTATTTTATCTGAATTAGATTGATCTTTATTTCTTTCAATAGATACCGAACTCTCAACTGAAGAGTTTTCCTCAGTTTTTTCAGTTTGTTCTCTCTTTACTTGCTTGCAATTCCTGAAATCAAACTGAGCTCTGGTATTTTCAACAAGTAAGGGATTGCTTTTTGTTGGGATAAGCTCATCTGGGCCTACATAATTGGTGTATACTTCACTTCTACTACACACATTAGCATCATCTCCGACATATATGGTTGTAAAGAACGTATAAGTAGTAAAGTAAGTTTTAACAGCATCTGGTTTAATGCTTGCAATAATTTCGTCACCTAGCGAGGGTGTTGGTGTTTGGGAGTTATAATTATCATCTATCTCAACTGATTCAATGACATCCTTGTTCTTCACCAAATCAATAATACTATTAATAGCAAATGATTCTGTTGGTCGGCCCACTCCAACGCTGGTAGGAGCAATATCATCTTCATTAAATGCTCCAAGTAAGGAGGGATCAAGATCAGATAAGTCTACAGTGGAAGTTATGATGTTGGTAACAACTGATTTGTGGCTAGCAACACTAGATGTTTGTTCACCGAAGAATGTTGTGAAATAAGTGTAAGTGGTGTAAAGAGTTTTGTAAATAAGATCGATTTCATTTTCATGAGTATTTTCATCATCGTCTTCCTGTGAACCAAGTGATTCTGTCGGTGGGTGTTCCGTACTGACTGTTACTTCTACGTGACTTCGACTTGTTGATACACTTTCTGTTGTTGCTGTTGTGGGTACTTCTTCTTCTACTACTTCTTTAGCATCCGGTTGTGTAGGAACACTTTCTTCTTGAATAGGAGACAAAATTTCCCCAGCTCTGTTACCAAGTGACGGAGTGGTTTTAGGTGGGCTTTCTGTAATCGGTTCAGTTGTCGGCGGAGAAACTGGTTCTTTCTCAGAAGTTATTTCTGGAGTCTCTATAATTTGGCGCTGAGTCTCTTTAGTTACAACTGTTATAACTGAAGTAGGTTCGATATCAATATGACTGGTTTTGCACGCTATGTTTGTAAGATATCCAACATTACTTTCAACAACTACATTCGATTTTATAGAAGTAGATGTTTCAGTGTTTTCTAAAGATAAGAAATAGGTAGTCAAATATGTCAAAGTTTTATATTCAGTCGTCATTGTAGATTGTGTTTCGAGTCCATGTGTACATACAACTTCCTCATTCTTTTCCAATTTATTTTCCGTAGTAGTTTCTATGTCTTCAAAAGATTCTTCACTATGGCCACTTTCGGTAGTTGTTAAAATTTCAGGTTCATCTCCTTGAGGTGCTTCTTCATCTTCTTGCTCCTCGTCTTCCTCTTCCTCCATCTTTTCTGTTACTTCTGCAGCTGTATTTTCAGTCTCTTCTTCAGAATTTGTGAAAATTTCACCAGCATTACTTTCAGTAACGGCTGATTCAGAAGAGGTCTCAATAAGCGTAGAAGATGGCGTTAATGTTGTTAATGGCTCAGTTACTTCTGAATTATATTCTTTAATAGGTAAGACTTCAAAATCTTCTGTAGTACGAGTACTTTCCGTTGTAGTAAATGCGGGCTCTGATGGTTGAATAACATCAATGTTGAAATCAAATCCGTTACTGTACTGAACACTGACAGTTTCAGGAATTCTATCATCGACGCTATATACGGCTTTTTTCAGATCTTCTTCCTCGCTTTCTGAAGTTTTTTCAGTAACCACTTCTATTTCCTCCATTGAAGATATTTTTGTAGCTAATTTAGCTTCATGAGCTTTATAAGTAGAAGTAGCAACTGGTATTTCAGCAGAGAGGAATGTTACCTTACTAGCTAATTTGTCTACAGGTTTAGCAGATGGGAAAACGTTGACTTCATCTGGATTTTGGGGACGAACAGTTTCAGTATTGGGAGTGAATATAATAACCGTATCACCAACGACTGTTGTGAAGTCTGCAAAACCCTCATACGTGAATGTTTTCTTGGGCCTCGGCTCACTTTTTTGCCCAAACAACTTTTTAGGGAGTTTAGTTTGTTGAGATGTCTGTTGAGGAGAACGATGTGATTCAACGTTATCAATATAATAAAATATTGGTGAAAACTCGTTCTTAATAGTAAATGTAGGTAAATCGTAATTCGGTTTCACCTTTACAATATTTGAGTCATTGAAATTATCTAGCACTGCGGGAGACTCTATTTTTACAGGTTCAGGAAGAGGTTCATAAGCTTTACTCTGACGATGTAAAGTATTGACATTATTAATTTCTAAAACAGAAGGTTGAACTACAAACTTATTTTCAGCTTCTATAGCAGGGCCATCTAAATAGTTGTAAACTTCAAATTTTGGAATCTCATTGTATGCTTGTACTCTTCGAGCAGTAGGCTCTTCGAGAATTTGATTATCAATTTGAGTATCAGGAGCATTCCAAAATTTAAAATTTTCCTGAGCAGGTTTACTTGCGTAAATTATTTCCATTTTGCTGCTTGGCGCAATATAATCTGTGTTCTTGAGAACAAACTTGTCCGGGTCAATAACACCTAAATCTTGTTTGACATTCCATTGACCATCAAATGCTGAATGCACACGTGTTGGGTTGACTATGAATGCATCGTCAACGTTCGATGGCTTATTGTAGAGAACAAGGGAAGATTTCGTGAGAAGTTGAGCATAGATTCGGCCATTGTCCAAGGTGGTTCCCAAAATTTGCGTGGCAAATTCTGTCGTCACTCCGTCTTGGATGAAGGTTCGTGCGGTCGACGTCAAAAGGCCGATAAGAGGTTTGACGCTATGGTACCTTCCGACCTTCGTGTTATAGTCGTTTCGTTTCTGGTCGTTGATAAGCAGAACTGTCAGGTCTGGATCGTCAAAGTCACATCAAGTCATGGAGGGGATACGTGAAGGTGCGGTATATTTTACAAAATCCGGTTGAGTTTGGATGTTGACCACGACCCGGGGATTAGATTTGAAAGAGAAAGAAAAAACATACAATTAATAATGCAATACAAATAAAAATAAAATACATATAAATAAATTATATAGAAACAACAAAATTTTGCAGGCCAGTTAGCACTATTTGTACAACTTTTTTGGTTAAGTTGATAGTTTGTTATTAACATAAAATATTGCCCAAATGATTTACATAGCATCAAATCGATAATTGTTAATTTATTGCTAACTAATTTTAGGTGGAGCACACATATAAATATAGGTGATTTATCGTATCAAAATACATTCGGTCCCCACGATGTTCCCCGAATATAAATCCCAAAAATACGTAGAAACGTAAAAATAAAAAGAAATGTAGAGTGGGGCATAATGTAACAACAAAGCATCAACTTGCACCGATTTGAATTTACAACTGACAAATTATTCAAGAGAAAAGTTGTTAAAAGGTTTTAAGAAAGTTATTGTAAATGAAAGAGAAATCATTCATGACAGTATTGCTAAATACGTTAAGAAAACGAATGAGAAATTACAAAATAGGATTTAAGAAGAATTTATTTCTATTAGAACAAAATACGCAGGCATAGCAATAATATACAGAAGACTTTCAAGCTTAGAATAATATTTATACTGACCTCTGTTTTCAGGGACACCTTCTCTTTTTATTCTTGATGCTTCTATAGGTTCGAATTCATCAATTTCTGAAACAATTAGATTAACAAAATTAATTAAACTACCCAGATTGAACTTAAGTCTAAAAGTGAAGTATAGGTTTCTAAATTAGAATCGCTATTCTCTTTGTACTTTGTTTCTTTCTTCGTTATATTTTGTCGTTTCTTTTACTACTTATAAATAAACGATAAAATATTCTCTAGCCTAGAGAGCGTCATAAAAGTGCGCTAAATTGTGAGACAAATCAACTGTTTCATAATTCGTTACGTTAACCCAGATGTCTCGTGGAAAGTAGAGTGGCAAGGTCGGGCTAAGGCTCTACTTAAGATATCAAACAATTGAAAATAGCCGGACAATGAACCCATTTCGATAATTAAATTTAACGATTCACAGATATTTGCCGTAGCAATAGCTGACACTGAAGAACAATGAGAAATTAACAAATTAAAAGATATTCGACGTTATGTCAGATTGTCACAATATTACGATGGATCTGTAAGACAGTGACCCTTTTAAATTAACACTTGTGCTCAACTATCAATTTAAAAATGTCTGAAAATGTTAACTATATTATAATATATGCACGTCGAAATTAAAAAGAGCATGGAATGAGTTCAACGCTGATCAGTGATTCCTCATATAACTGTAACTTTTCCCAGCTGGAATAATAATACATTTTCACCAGATATAGAAGATAAAACACATACCTAATATAGATGTTAGCACAGGCTTTTTATAGTCGGTTAAGAAGTCGGACTTTTGAAACGCAAATAATATTTTAACACAATGAGGAAATATTGAGGAAGTGCCAAAACTGAAGATAATTGTGAGAAAAAGACTTAGCAACGTTTTTAATCATGATAACGACTATTGTTCCAATATTTCGCAAGGTCTGAAGGGAGTATAGCAAACTTTCGCAAGCAACTGTTGGATAACCCTCGAATACCTAACACTTGTCTTGTAATATCTTTGGTACTTTTTGGTTTTGAGAATGGTACTAAGTCACATTAAATTATTATATTTTGTATTAAGATTTTTTT
>DWNY01003399.1:0-10000 GCA_018250635.1 Telegonus apastus
AAAATCGTGTTTTTTAGTTGTTTATTTTAAATTTAATTGTATGCAAAATTTCAAATTAATTGGAAGTTGGTCCAAATCACGTTCAAAGTATCCGTTACAAACATACTATACATGCGACCGAAGCTAATATAAGTGTGTTATGAGCATTTTAAATTATTGTAAGAGAAAAAGAGCATGCAGTCCACTCGATGGAATGTCCAAGGTAAGTGGCTACTGCCGGCCATGGACATCTGTGATCTACCATGCAAGATTAGAATTCTATGTAAAGTACACCATAGATATGCGGTGCTACCCTTGGTGCAACTTGGAACGCCACCGATTAGTAAGTTCCTGTTTCACTTACCACTCCCTTCAGACCTAAAATACAGCGTTTTACACTTTTAGGCAGAAATAGATGATAGAAAATAAGTCATATTAATCTTAACCTGAAAAAAATCTGTAAAAGGGATACATTCGACCTTTAACATACCGTTCACCTTTACAACAAGTGATAATACATTTTTAATACGCACGTAACTTTGAAAAATCAGACGTGCCTGGGAATTTGAGACATCTGCCACCTTTATAGAGATTTTGACAGTCGAGTTGCAACCACTACGCTATCAATGCTGTGGAAGACTTATAGGGTACCTAATGAATACTTGTGATATTGTAATATATTACGTGTGCATTTTATCTAAAGCACTCAAGTTGTGTAATTTATCAGACTATTAATCCTAAACTTTTTCTTGTTTAATAGCCACGCTGCGCGAAGTAAGGTTCTGCACTAATAAATAGATAATGTTATGTTATTTTACCTTCAGTAAAAAAGTGTTTTGTTTCGAAAAGTTCAAGTATTTTGTTATCAAACATAATAACATGTATTAGCATGCTGTAATAAACATTATAAATTGAATTTAACTATTTTGTTAAGTATAATGTTTTCCGCCGCTAAGTACAACTAGCAATATACCAATGTCTATATTATGAAGATTGTCTTTAATTATGAAAGGGAATATTGTCTCTCATGCAGGCGTAACTGCATGATTATTGAGATGCACGCCGATAGCAGTCAATATAAAGTAAGTGCTCATAGGAAGTGTGGTGTTCACATTCTTGTAGACATTACCAACGAGCATTAGGTAATTATACTTAGTTTCGGGTATCATACATATACATATATCGGCTCGCTTGCCGTGCACAAAATCTTCACCAGGTGAAATTCAGCAAGGCTGGCGACCGTCCGGGGAATGTGGCAATGTGGGATACATTGCTGTCCAGAGGACAGGTTCAGAGGTTCAGTCTTCAGGTAAAACTTTTTTTTTATAGTTTGGAATTAGCAAACGAGCATGCACCCAATCTCAAGGTAAGTGGCCACTGCCGCCCATACACATCTGTAATCAACCCCAGATAAGATCAGCCTCACCTGAGGTCGGCCACAGGTGCGTAGCTACCCCTGAGGACTAAGTTGAAACGCTTCGAATCTATGTAGTATGTATCTAGGTATGTCTCCCTTACCACACCCTTCAAACCAGAACATAGCAGCGCTTAACACTGCTGTTATATGGCAGAAATAAGTATGGCTGTGGTGCCCCCGGAGTAGAGCCACAAATGGTTCTGCCACCTTCAATTCTAGATATATGGAGTTGATTATTATAGATGTTTATACTCGTACTCGTTTGATTCTTCAGTTAACAAGTCAAGGTTAGGTTACGGTCCACGTACTGGAGGAACTCCATCTGTAACCGACATCAGGACAGGACTGGCTGATAGGACGACTATGGATATCATATATTCGCATTATAAAGACGGAGTTTATATCCCCTTTTAATTCGGTAATCAAACTTCATTATATTTTCTAGCAGAACAGAACTTTCATTAAAAATGTGACAATCAGCGTTCCATCAGTGGCGCCACCTGCTCGAATTCCCATTGAAATAACGCCAAAACTTGACATGTAACTGACTTCATAGCGATTCAATATTGCTACCCACAAGGGTGAAATTGTAATGCCTTATTAGTATCTCTACCTTAAGACAGCCTTTCTTCAATCCAGCAGAATAAAGGATCTCGCAAATATATAATTTCTACTTAGACTAATAAAAAAATGTCAGCCAACAGACTTAGCACTCAGGAGTGGCAATGCATCATTTATATTGAACTTATAGAAGTCCTGTTCTTTATGAAATAAAATAACCTTTGACAAATAGTACTTTTTCTATGTGTTGTACACACATTTGACAACTTTTTAGTACTTCTGGGATGATTTTCCTGTCACGCGGGTTTACGCTTGTATGTGCTTCCTATCCGCACGCATGTCATTTTCATTTTATTCTTCCAACATGCACGTACAAATGTCGAGAAGAAATTACAGGGAATTAATTTAGACATACGCACACATTGTTTGGGGTGCGTATGGGGGCGTAAAAATTCGCTACAGAATATAGGCCTGACTGCATATGACCTACTAACTAGCGAGATTACGGTAATATCTAGCCGATAAAAATTTTGGCCATCAATAATTAATAAAATTGATTATTTAATAGGTAATTTATAACGCAAATTAAAATTAAACATAACTACCACTCAATATCTCTGATGATATTTGGAGATTTTATTGTGATGATAAATTTTAGTTCAGATTATATAGATTAATTTAGTAATACAAATAAACCATACAAGAATAAAAATGTATTCGTTTTACAATATGGCTTACAATTACTTCTAAAATAAATTAGTTATTTACAAATATACCAAAAGTCAACAATGCTATAACAAATATTTTTAAACCAACGTTAGTGTCGGATCTTGAAGCCGTAGATCTTGCCTTCGTGGCTTCCACCTTGAGAGCCGAAGTCAGCGTGTTTTCCGTATGAGGAGTCCCCACCTTCTTCAGCTGAATGGGCGGCTCCTTGCGCCTCATCGGATTCCTTTTCATGATGACCATGTTTTCCAAAATCAACTGCGTGGTTTCCTGATTCATGCGAACCTCCCTCCTTGTGTCCCCCGGCGTCAGATCCGTGATGTTCGTATCCTTTGTCATACTTGTGAAAGCCCCCGTCATTTTTGTTGTGGTCATAAAAGTCGTGATCTTTCTTCGCTTCATCTTTGTTGTAGAGATTGTGAAATCCACCTGTCTCCTCTCCCTTGCTGTGCGCCGCCTTGTGGCCGTGATCACCCTCTTTATATCCGTGCCCCTGAGCGTAATGTTTTCCGTAGGCATCCGCTTCGTCATGGTCCTTTTTGTGACCATCTCCGTTAGATATGGAATAACTTTCATATTTCTTCGTGTTGTAATCTCCGGCTCCACCTTTTCCGTAATGATGGCTGGTCTTGTAGCCTTTGTAACCTTTATCTCCATGGGCGTGATGTTCGTTGGCATCGTGCTCTTTTCCATCGCCATGTTCGTGGTAAATTCCACTTTTGAAGTCTCCTAATCCTTTCAAATATTCGTCGAAATCGTTTTTGCTATTATCATAGTGTTTTGCGTAGTCCGCAAAATATTTGCCATAGTCTTCTTCTACATCCGCTGTGCCGTCGTCTTGCTCATCCTCTTCAGACTTTTCTACGACGGGTATGACGTGTGACTCACTGGACTCAGATGCCGCCTTGTTTTCATCTTCCTTCGCATAGAACGGTCCTGCTGCGACAGGAATAGGTGCTGCGAAGGCGTGTGGCTGTTCGTAAAACTTCTTTAGGTGCTCCATAATCTCAGTCTCTCCCATATGCGTAACACTTGCTGGGCCATCGCTCTCCTTTTTATAAAGATAGCCGGTGGCGGCCGGTTGGAGGTCCGAGCCGGTGGTGCGCACCATAACCATCCTTTCCACGGTTTCTCGCATCTCTATGCAAGCGCCACATGTTATCAGCAGTAATAAAAAAGCGATCGTGCGCGTCATTTTCCCGCGGGCGAGTCCGACGGTAATGACCACCGGTAACAACACAAATACTTATATAGCGAACATAATATCGAACATTGACATTCATAAATGGCCCGAATCAATCGCTCTCTCGATTGGGCAACGGTCTTCTGTGTCAATGATAATGAAAAACCCTGTATAATTTGGACGGTGCATTGCTGCGCACTTAAGGCCACAAAAAGATATGTCGAGCTAGAATTGCCTTGTCTTCACCTGCAGCACGTAATTCGGTTTACGTTTCACGCGCACTTTTGCATCTTACAAAAGAAAAGTAAACAATAACGTGGCAAATTTAAATCGCGGTTCTTATATTGAACGGACATTGTAGTAAAAATTAAAGGTCGAATAATTTAATGAATTCTTGAATCGAATTTTATGACCTATTTATCACTTAATAATATTAGATAATTAATACCACAATGTTCACGGCTTTTGCGACATTTTATCTGAAAAAAATATAACAATTGAAGCCGGATCCATTTTTTTTCGAACCGGTGCAATAAAGGCTATAAACAGGGTCTGTAAGCCCCGGGCGCCCCCTGATGCTGGCGCCCGGGCAAGTGCCCGGGTATGATGGATCCGAGGGTGATACCAATGAATCACTTCGTTAAATTTCTATATTCAAAAGTAACTTCAAAGTAGCTGTCATAGCCACGTCATACATCTTACGTAAGTAAGTACCAAAATATTTCTTTACGCTAACGTATGAGTCCGTTGTATGAGCTTAGCTTAGTCCTTATTTTACAGATTTTTTTCATTGAGATTAGAGATGTACAAGTTAAATCTACAATTCATTTTTATTTTTGGGATATACGTATACAGAAAATATTATCTGAAGTTTTCGTTTCACGTATTAATATATAGATTTGTAGCTAAGTATTTCTTTTGGCTACGAAATGATATATTTTTGATACGGTACATGTTACGAAAGTGAAATTAATAAATAGTTGTGATTACCTTAGGTACTTTGCAACAACAATTATATTAATCAATTGAAATCATTCTGACGAAACAACCTACCTTTTGTATTCGTCTCTTTTATATTGTTGTTTATAATTGATATTTTTTAATTTACTGTTATAGGCAAACGAAATTTCTATTTCTATAAAACAGTTATTATCATTTATCTAACAATATTAAAATAATAGGTGTTATTTTATACCCTTGAAGAAACCTGTGCTTATTAGGAGACATGAACAAAAATATTGCAATGAAAATTAATTAACGCATTTTATTTGTATATACAAAACCGATAATAACAATTTTACTATTATTCAAGTTAATGATTCCTATAACTAGTATGATTTTTAACTTTCTTATGTATTCTTATATTCGGTGCTCTTTTTGATTTACTTGGATTTGGGTTTTCTTGGTTTTTCATGTCCCACGACATTTTATCACCAAATGCGCCATTCGAGGGCAGTCCTACCGGGTTTTCTATTAGGACTTCATGCTCGTCTAAATGCTCGGGATTCATCCTATAAAACACAGCGTAGGGAGTCTCATTGACATCCACCATTTCTTCGTGATTTCCAATTCTCGAATGTACTATATTATTCTTGTAATCATTGTTGTAATCATTTACTTCTTTGGTCAAATAGTTTCTTACGGTATCAGAGATGGAATTACTCTGCATATAACTGTTTGGTGCAATATGTTTGTTGACAAACGTTTCTCTCTTTTTGCCGTCCATCTTTTGCATATTAATTATTGACTGCTTTTGGGCTATGTCATTGTTCCATGCCATTGTAGAACGATCGTTTGTTGTTGAAGTTTTATGCAATATCTTGTCTTTCACTCCGGTACCCGATATTCTTTGGTGGAAGCTTGATGATTGGTGAACTAATTGAGGGTTGTTAGGTTTGACAATTTTTTGTTCTTTAGACACTGATGCTCTGTGTCCATTTACTGCTACAATATTTTGCTTCTTTTCGTAATTATGATTGTAATTATAAACATTGTTAGGAATATGTTCTTTACTGTCTGGAGGTGTCGTCTTTTGTTTGTCCGGATATGGTATGTCTAAATTTACATTTTCATTGGTAGACTCACTTGCATCTCGTTCACCGTGTTTCGGAAAATCATCTTCCCTTGTATTAGTTCTGTGTTTAGAGTTAGCTGTATTTTTTTGAACTTCAGAACGATCGATGTAATTTTGATTCTCACCTGCAACCAATGGTTTAGGAGGACTTTTTAAGACCGCAAAATGAGAGTCGACGGCGCGCTCATTTACTAGTTTCATGTATTTCTGGTTGTTGCTACCGATGAAATATTTCTTGTGATTGGTCATTCTGTTCTTGTAAGGTCCTGTGCTGCTAACCGCGGCAACGTACCCTATGTTAGGATTCTCATCGTATATGTAATACATGAATGCAGGTGCAACCGAGTTCAAATAAAAAAAGGCAGTAAAGACTTTGAACAGTTTCTTCATCTTGGTCGATTTGAGACTAACGATATAAGCCTACATACAATGTTTTATACAGCTGTCGTGCATGATGTTTACAATGAGGAGTGTGTACAAAACGAAGGTAAACAAACAAACAAATACTTCGGAACATGAATAAGTGGTCATTGTCATTCTATTTGATTCAACGTACGTATTTGCTTACACTGTGTGTAGTTGTGATATACGAGTATATCGAATATAATTTCGTTTTTAAACTCATGTAGATTTGAAACATAAATAAGTTCGCTCGTTCAAGTTAATTGTTTAAAGATACTTCTTTCATCAATTCATGATAATATTCGTAAAAAGAAAAATTAAGTATCGATTCTAAAATACTACGGAACGCCATTTCTATAAGATAAATAAGCGGTTAGTTATGAAAACAGTATCTACTAATTAACGCACAATGTCAATTCATACATTGTTTTCAATCATACGGCGTCAAGAACTATAACAATATTGTTTTCATTATAATCTAGAACAATGCAATCTTGCTAGTCTTCGATTTGTCCAGCAGTGAGACGCAATAGACCACTATGAAGCTACTTATATTATGTGCTATTATATTTTACTACATAATTTCATCTGACGCTCGATTAATTCTGCGGACAACAGGTAAACCTAAGGGCGAATTGACATCAAATGATAACATGAAAGATATATCGAGCTCCAAGGAAGATATTGATGGCCCCGCAATAATTCATTACTACAGAGGAAGCGTACGCTTACCAAGACAAGATGACAATACTGAAACGAAAAATATTACACGGAAAAACACCGATATACAAGCTAAATCAAAAACACCATTGGTAAAGAAACCCATTCCTAAGTTTAAAGATGCGGACAGCGACGAGGATTATCAATCAAAACACATAAAGACCAGATTGCCATCTAAATTAGTAGAATCTGTCGAACATGAAGACGAAGACTTCAGTTTGGATGACTATGACTTTGATGTCAATCACGACGAGTTTATTGGTAGAGGGAAGCCTTTAGAACCGCGAAAAGAATTAAGGCGAGTAATGGAGGGGTCGAATCCTAAACCGGCACAAAAAACTAAACGGAATCCCATAGTAAGCAACATAATAAATGCACAAAGAAATAATGTAGAGAAAATAACCAGAAAAGTCGTTTACAAGATGAAGGAAGATGATTATGATGACGATTTTCTTACAACAGTTAGTAGTATAGTAGTAGAAAATAATCCAACTAACAAAGAAGAAGATTCTAGTGACGAGCCCGAAAGCAGCAATGAAGGTCAAGTTTTTATAAGAAATGAAAGATCGCCCTGGTCTATAGGTACCTATGTAGACAAATTAGGTGAAAAAACTTCGTCAATAATGACAAAAGTTTTGAGTTTCCTCCCACTCTTTCCACAAATTCCCGAAGACACAAAAATAGATTCAGTGAAATCAGCGGCAAGAAATTATTAAAAGTAACTGTGACACCTTGATTTAAGTGCAATTTTAAAATTCAGTAACCACATTCATTTGGTTATTAAGTGGGAACATGGGCATATTGTTTTTATGTATAGTATAAATATGTATATAATATATAGGATATCTGTCGAGTACAGTTTTACACGAAATAAAACGGAATAATTTGTGAAATTTTCTATATTTTTTACAATCCCTTAAAAATCTTAAAACTAGATTTTAACAATAAAATAGAAACTCAGTAAACATTCCAAATGTAAAAAACAGAATTGCATTAAATATCTAATATCACTGATTATTACTTAAGTCCATATTGGTCAATATAATCAGCGCTGTTACTTTGCGCTGCATTTTTAGCAATATTTCTATAGCGACTAATATCACCGTCATGTCCTTTACGTCGTTCGGTTGCTTTGCTATTATTTTGAAACATGTTTTTCTCTGAACCACTTCCTTTTGTTAGAGAATTTGCCTCATTGCCTGTATATGCTCCCGCATGAGTTTTCAATACCGCATGTGATCCACCCATATTCAATTTCAAATCACCGATTTCTTTAGCTTGAGCTTTTTTATTATTATTATCATAAAATTCATTATCTTCCTGATATTCATCCTTATGATAGACTCTCCGAAAGCCTTTCTTTTTTTCTCCCTTGTCTTGATTCTCATTAAGTATAAACTTAGATTCCTTATTACGATTTTCTAATCCAAACTGATTCGCAAACGCATCTACAAAATCTTTAAATCCAATTTGATGGTGTCTTTTATGTCCATGATCTACGTTTTGATGGTCAAAGTTATCCTCACCATTTTTATGTCCATCATAATCTATGTTACTGTCATAGGCTTGTCCAGTAACGGTTTGCCCATAACCATACTTTTTTTTACCCAAATATTTATCTATCTGTTGCCGTTTCTTTCCATGCTTATTATCCTCTAAACGTCTGTTTCGTCCACTATCATCTATATCTTGGTAAGGTACACCATGATCAAATTCTTCGCCCCATGAAAAATCTTTGAAAACTAAAGGATATTCTTCGCTACTTCTATCAAAATAATCATTCAGAACAAAAGAAAAAAACGGTTGATTTCCATAATTAGGGTTATCTGTTGTTGCACCGTTACGATTTATAGAATTCGTTCTAGGTCGTACTGGATTATAAGAAATATAATTTTCTATATTTTCATGTACTGGAATAACAGATGTATCTGCACCAATCAGAATGCGTTTGTCTTTTGCCTTTTCTTTTTGAGCTTCAATTTTTTTCATTTGGTATTCATAGGGCCCGTGATAGGAATAAGGCCACCCATTAAAGGGATTTGTAGAATCAGTCCTCACGTCTTCATCGTCTATTCTAAACTTATCCGAATCGTAACTCATAAACATTTCCTTCACAGTATTTTCAGCCGGTATTATTGATTTCAAATGTTGGTTAATCGCTTCTATATCTTTATCCTTTTCGAGGATAGATTTTGTACCGGCCTTCATACGCTCCTGATTAAGTTTCGGTGTTGATACAGTAATTCCGTCTTTACTATCGCTGCCTGTATTTATATAGTCATGATATTCTGTAGTATTCACTTGATATTCCATTGTGCTAGGCGTGGAAGTTTTATTATTATTTTCAAAATCTTCTTGGTTTGTAGCAGCAATTTGGGTTTCAGTCGGTTTCACGAAGGAATTATCGAAAGTCGTCATTACCCCTGGACCATCACTAACTTTACTATAAACGTAACCTATTTGTATTGGATTCGTATTGGCTCTAGTCTTCCTTGAAATAAACATTTCATGCTGAAAATGTTTCATCTCTAAATGAGCTCGTGAAATAACACAAAACAGGAGCAGTTCGCGTAGCATTGCTGGCTACATAGGCACGTGTAAACTTAAGCTGCGGCAAGAAGTAAACTGGAAATGGGATATAGCTAGATGTTTTTATAAATTGTTTATTGTTCCCCACTTGATACTTTCGCATTGTTTTAATGACAATGGAATAGACAGCAGTTCGAGTTGAGAAATATCCGGAACGTATCGCTAAAATGCACAATTCGACCACCGGCCTATGTCTAGTATGAATATGATGTAATTATTGTTTTAAAATTTGGTACGGTCTATAAATAAAAACAGAGAACATTGGTAATAAGTTATAAAAATATTATTATAAATAATTTCTAACCTATACTGTCCCACAGCTGGGGAAAGGTCTCCCCCAAATGCTTCC